>CAIGRR010403225.1:0-21503 GCA_903798365.1 Fraxinus sp. 1973-6204
AACTCCTAACAGCTTTCATCTAAACTAATAAAAATAAAATACCGGATTCAATCACACGTGGCTGGCCCAACAATTATTAATTCATCAATTAGCCTAATTAATCATGTACATTCTTTGAACATCAATATCATGAGCCTAACTTATCCGAAATAACGTTTTCTCGAGTACAAAATTTGCCAATTTATATGAGCTTCGAAACAAGCCCAATATCAATATGCAAATTCTAGCTAGATGAATACTTGATCATCTGACCGAAAACTAAAATTTTGACAAATAATTATTTTTAAATTAGTCCCTCGGTATCTCAAAATTAACAAAACATGTCAAGATGAAAATAGATGAAAATTTATTTTCGGTAGTTACAGTACTTGCTGTGAAATTTAAAAAAAAAAAAAAAGAGTAATGGAGACCGAATAAAATTGCTTGATCCCTCTTACAATTTCCACCTCGGCTATGTGTGTGAATGTGTATATTGTTTGGNTTGAAACATAATAATAATTCAAATATAGGTAGTGTACTTTCTGTGAAATTTAAAAGAAAGAGTAATAGAGTCCGAATAAAATTGCTTGATCCCTCTTACAATTTCCACCTCGGCTATGTGTGTGAATGTGTATATTGTTTGGACTAAAAATAATAAGTGTGTGGTAGCATGTGAATGTGAATGAGGGGTTTAAATAAGACAAAACTAAGCATGCATCATTAAGGAAAATCCATGATGGTGGAAAGGTTATTAATTCTAGCATTGAAGTTGTTCCTTGAAATTTGTGAAATGAGCAAGAATATTTCCCTCATTCCTCATGTGAATACTACATTCTATATACAAATGCATTCACACTACACATTACCATAAATTTGGTCAATCATGAATATGACAAAAACATATATCAAGGATTTCTACGTAAGGATTTGACCAAACATTCAATAATATGAGATTTTACTATAATAATTCAATAATTTATTCCTTTATCACTACTTTTGTGTAAAACAAAGGAAAAACTATGGATAATTATTGGTACTTTCTTTTCAATTTCAATTATTAGTACTCCCCCTCTAAAATAATAATAATAATAATAATAATAATAATAATAATAATACTCTAATGAAACTAATGTCCCCAGAAAGCTCTTTATGAAATTCCCGACAATTACCTACTTTTGAAAAAAAAAAAAATATTTTCGAAAAGTTCTTTTGGAAAGAAAAGTAATTACATTCATTTCGTTTCGATAGATGGTGAGTGGACAAGACAAGGTCAAACCAGTCGAATTGAGAGACGCAATCATTTTACTTGGTTGCATAGGAATTACAAGAGAAACCCAAACCACAGTTTGATACAACACTTAGATGCCATAGAAAAGACTTACCGAGGGGCAAGAGCATGGATATCAATTTCATAGTGATGAGATTGTGTATCACCTTGATCGAAACCTTACTCCTTAATGGAGGCAGTTTATCAAGGGAATCGAAAATACCTTCAACTACCAGACATCTCCCGATCTATTACTCCGATGCATGAGGGAAAGGTGAAGGGTGAATCGTGAAGATGTTAGGTATACCAATGGGATGCTAGGCTATGAACCCAATTCGAGCAACGTCAGAACCATACCCGAAGTTGATTACGAGGAAAATTATGTTGAAGATGACCCGAGTGAATAATACAACCCTACGTCGTATTCCACAATTGACCCGAAAAAAAAAATCTCGAGGAAAAAAGGAGGCGAATCAAGGGGAGGGTACTGAGAAGAATTACAAGATGATGCTTAGTTTTCTTTATGTTTAAATTTATGTTCTTCAATTTTCGAATCTCAGCTTGTTTGGACACTGAGTATGCTTGGTGGTCAGTTATCTATGTGAACTTGTGCATGTTAATGAATAAAGCATGACATTCCTTTATGTTTCATTTCCTCAATTTGACTTAACTCTAAATAGTTACTTTCATTTAATTAAGGTTATGGCACTTTGAAGCAGAAGGACTAACAATAGCAATAACCAAACCCAAGAGTCCATACAACCTGTTCAGCCTCAACCTAATACGATTGACCCACAATTTGCCCAACAATTTCTCACTATGATGCAAACTTTGCGCAAGCTGCGGTGCTACCACCACCTCCTCAACAGCCAACACCACCATTTTTTCGCCGCTTCAACCAGAACAACAACATGACCCCCAACATTAGGACAACTGCTGTTGTGGTTGAGCAATTTAGGAAATAACATCCTCCTATCTTTCAAAATAGTCTTTCAAGATAGCACAGACCCCTTGGAAGCGGAAGACTGGCTAGTGGGTATGGAGATAATTTTTGAACTCATTGACTGCCTGAAACCTAGAAGGGTGATATATGCAACCTTTATGTTACGTAAAGGTGCTAGGCGTTGGAGGGGCACCACTACCAGATCTAGGGCTCCTGGTCATGTTTCGATGTGAGATGAATTCGATGAGGTCTTTCTAAAAAAGTACTACCCCGCGAGTATCCGAAATCGGAAGGAGGCTGAGTTCCTCACTTTGACTCAAGGCTCAATGACGTTGACCGAGTACGAGCAGAAATTTGAAGAGTTGGCTCATTATGCTCTTGAGTTTGTCGAGACGTTTTGAGCAGGGTTTGAGAGATTATTTGAAATGGACTGTCATAGTGCTTCACCTTGAAAACTATTATGATGTGTTGGCAATGACACAATTGGCAAATTTCAAGAACCACACTAGTGGGGACGAAATGCAGCATAATGGACGATCAGATAAGTGAAAGTGGATGGATAACAAGGGCAAAGGGAAATAAGATTACACCAAGAAGAGCCGAGAAAATTCAACACAAAATGGCAACAAGAGTTACCCACGCTGTGGAAAATGCTAAAAGCATCACCAGGGAGCTTGCCTTTTGGGGACGAATTCATGTTTTCGGGTGGAGAACAAGGACACATGGCTCAGTATTGCCCTAACTACGGGAACAAGCAGAGGCCACAAGAAAACAACCAGCAAAGGCCACAAGGGAATAATCAGCAGAGACCATAAGGAAGCAATCAACAGAGGCCACATGGGAACAACCAGCATAGACAAGGCCATGCACTATAGTTTATACACTGGCAGGGCAGGAGAATGATCAAAATCGAAATGTCTTGGCAGGTAAAGTCCTCATATCCGACTTACTAGTATACATATTGATAGATTCCGGTGCAACTCACCCCTTTATAACCCTTAAGTTTGTATATAAACAGGATGTTATGGTTGAATATGCACAATTCCCTTTAGTAGTGACGATGCCCACTGGGGATGTAGTGAATGCTAATCACATAATTAAAACGGCAAGTTTAGAAATTGATGGTAGATAATTGGAGACGAAATTTTAGATATGGACGAATTCGATTGTCTGTAGCTGGAGGTGGATCCTTACCCCACATCTTGTCTACATTGGAAGCCCAACGAGTCGTACCATTAGAGAGCACTACGGGAGTCTTGATGTCCGTAATAAGGAAAAGAACAATAAATTAACAGTTGACGAGGTTATGGTGGTATGTGAATATCCAGAAGTCTTCCCCGAGGAGTTGCCTAGCATGCCACCAGAACGAGAGGTAGAATTCACAATCGACCTTACTCCCGCTCGACACCCATCTCCAATGCCCCGTATAGAATAGCACCCAAAGAGTTACAAGAACTGAAGGCACAACTGGAGGAACTATTGGAAAGAGGTTTCATCCAACACAGTGTATCACCATGGGAAGCACGTGCTATTTGTTAAGAAGAAGGGTGGATCGATGAAGATGTGCATAGATACAGAAAATTGAATAGAATCACTATTAAGAATAAGTATCCTCTTCCCAGGATTGAGGATTTGTTCGATCAGCTCAGCGGTGCAGTAGTGTTTTCCAAGATCGATTTAAGGTCTGATTATCATCAGTTGAGAATCAAATCAAGTGATATTTCTAAGACCGCTTTTAGAACTCGGTACGGACACTACGAGTTCTTAGTTATGCCATTTGGGCTAACTCATTCTCTTGCAGTCTTTATGGATTTGATGAACCGCGTTTTTCACAAGCATCTGGATCAGTTTGTTATCGTGTTCATCGATGATATCCTGATCTACTCAAGAAGTAATGAGGAGCATTTAAGGATTGTGTTGGATGTTTTGAAGAAGGAGAAACTCTATGCCAAGTTCAAAAAATGTGAGTTTTGGCTGGAGCGAGTAGCATTCCTTGGACACATTGTCACGGCTTGAAGGATAGAGGTAGATCTTAGTAAAGTGGAGGCAGTGTTGAATTGGTCAAGGCCAACCAATGTAGAAGAAATTCGCAGTTTCTTAGGCTTAGTAGGATACTATCGAAGATTCATTGAAGGATTCTCCAAAATATCAGGACCGCTAACACAGTTAACACACAAGGGTGTAAAATTTGACTAGACAGAAAGGTGTGAACAGAGCTTTGAGGAATTAAAACAGAAGTTGGTGAACGTCCCAGTGTTAACCATACCCAATGGGTCAGATGGTTTTGTGATCTATAGTGATGCTTCGAAGTAAGGTTTGGGATGTATCTTAATGCAACACGGAAAAGTGGTCGCCTATGCATCAAGACAATTAAAGCTACATGAACAAAACTACCCCAGCACGACCTACATGAATAGTCAAGGATTCGGGTCGTCACACCTTTGGCTCCTCACATGATAGTGATACACAAGTTGTTCTCGTGCATTTATGTATACAATTTGCAAAAGCTGAAAGCAATAATATAGACATTCTACCCCTTACTCCCTTCTTGTGCATATTTTTTCTAACTTCATTTGTAATAATGATCCCACAAAGCGCAAGTTACATTAGACACCATTGGTTTATGATACCTTCTAGTAACACAAAGTGGTTCAAAGACACATACACCGAGCATTCGTTTTCCATGATCACCTACATTTCATCAACTTGGCATTGTGATGGTAAATTTCTTTGAATTTCCTATTTATGAAACTAGAGGAGAGATTACAGCATTTTCTTTAAATTAAAGTAAAGAAAGGAGAAATCAGCTTTTTAAGAGTGAATTTGTCAATTGTGAGAAATTCAGTGATCCCCCATCTCATTTTTGAGTTAAACAATGAACGCTTGTGGTTACAAATTTGATCTCTCTCAGAGTCTCAGCCTAATAGTTCAATTATTTTTAGGCTTCTTGTCCCAGTTGTTCGGATTTCTCATCTACTTTGGAATCAAAAGTAATTCATATATAATAATGAAACATACATCAAGAAGCGTCTTTTTCAAGCAAAATAACAATTTTCATCTCCTCGGCTAGGGATTATTCAACTGCTCACTATTATATTTGTGGTGAACAAAATACCTATATATTCAGCACTTTTTAACTTTTATTCCTTGAACTAATGAAAGAATATGGGACAGAAGACTCACTACCCTGCCCTAGACAGAAGTATTCTGGTTAAACCAGAGGATGCTCGTGTCAACCGAAACAAAAAAACAAAGGGTTTCAAATTATAATTGACTGTAGAAAACATTTTCTTTAAATTAAGTAAAGTGAGGGAGAAATCAGCTTTTTAAGAGTGAATTTGTCAATTGTGAGAAATTCAGTGATCCCCCATCTCATTTTTGAGTTAAACAATGAACGCTTATGGTTACAAATTTGATCTCTCTCAGCCTAATCAGTTCAATCATTGTTAGGCTTCTTGTCCCAGTTGTTCGGATTTCTCATCTACTTTGGCATCAAAAGTAATTCATATATAATAATGAAACATACATCAAGAAGCGTCTTTTTCAAGCAAAATAACAATTTTCATCTCCTTGGCTAAGGATTATTCAACTGCTCACTATTATATTTGTGGTTAACAAAATACCTAAATATTAAGCACCTTTAACTTTTATTCTTTGAACTAATGAAAGAATATAGGGCAGAAGACTCACTACCCTGCCCTAGACACAAGTATTCTGGTTAAACCAGAGGATGCTCGTGTCAACCGAAACAAAAAAACAAAGGGTTTCAAATTATAATTGACTGTAGAAAATGCACAAATTTAAAATAGTAGAACGAGTAAACATAAAGAGGGAAAGAGAGAAGAAAAGAAAAGAAAATGTAAGTACGTTGGCCAGGACGAGACAGCGAGATCGACAAGCTTAGATTGAGGAGAGTTGGTTTGAATCTTGACTCCGTGTATTTCCCTTGTCATTCTCACTGCTCTCCGATTGTCTTCTTAGTTCTTCCACAGATCGATTTGAAAGTGGGAGCACCTTTTAAGCTTCGACCTACCCCGTTTGGTTTAATTTTTAGGTTATTAAATTATAATTTATTTTTTCCTTTTTTATCAACTACACATTTTTCAATAAAATAATATTATATAAAAATATAAAAAAAAAAATTACTCTATTTTTAATCATGTATTTTCCTAAAAAAAATGTAATTCCACCGATTATAACGTGAAACGATGAGAGTCAAACTGACGCGATATCTAAATGGTTGGCTGCGGTCCAACGACAAGGCCCATTAAAACTCGTGGAATTAGTTGACCTAGTGCATGTTTAGCAAAACTTAGTAATGTATATTTCATAATCACCCTTTTTAAATAATGTTATTTATATTTGCTAAGTAATTTAATACTAAATGAATATAAATAGGTGTTGTAATATCAATTATCCTAATACCATTACTCGTAAATCAATGATACATTTCTCTAAAATAATAATGTTGTCTAGTATAGTTGGTTCTAGAGCACCAATTTAGGTTGCATAATGTGATTGACTCACCTAAAAGTATAATTGTATAATTTATTTAATTCTATCTCTCATTTAGGGTGTGTTTGAGTCACATTATTTTGAAAGAAGATATTTTGAAATAATAAATTGATGGAGAATGTGTGGTTGAAAAGAATGAAAAGTTATTGATGTGATGAAAAATATTATTTTATTAAAAAAATGTGTTATTGAAAATGAGTAGAAAAATGAGAATGAGAATTTTAATGTGTACCAAATAAGGGCTTAATACCACTTAGTGTCATCTATACTGCTTTTATAGGCGCTAAATATTACTTCATCCTTCCCATAAAAATATGTTTATTTTTCTTTTTCGTTTGTCTCAAACTATATGTCATTTTTCTTGTTGAGGATATAATTAATTTCTTAATTTTCTAATGTAATTCTATTTAATGTACATTGTTATTAACAAATATTAATTTCTCATATTTAAATCATTATTTAATGTATGAATATGTTATAAATTATTATTTATAACTACCTAGACAAGAGAAGTGGAACCAATGAAGACCAGATTTGAACTTTACTATCCATTTCCTAAATATTATTGTCGCTGTTAACCCCAAAAAATGGTCAGTTGACGTGGCCAACAGATAAGTGGAAACAAGTATCCACGTGAACTTAGATCCCAATACGTTTGTGACTCAAATCACCTGTTTCCAAAGTGAATCAATGAAGGGAATGATCCAAAATATTTAATAAGTTGCTGTTATAATTGTTTGGTGCCTAAAAAGGGGGTCGGTCGTTGAGTGTAGTAGAGAGAATTTAGGTTTTCTTTGGATATGTCAACTTGCATTAGCCCCCTCCGCCACTAAGTGTGGGCTTTTTATACCCAATGCCAAGTGAATGAAGGTCCATTAAATGATAAGGCAGGCGGTTCTACTAGATCCATTGACTTTTATTAATGTCAATCAATCAATCAAACTATTTAATGCTGAGATCCCCATATCTTTACTTCTAAACTAAGGATTTGACCGTGTAGGCATGCAAAGGCGGCGTTTGACAGTGTATTGTCTTGTCAATCACTTCATAGACTCTGCTGTTGGTTGGTTGTTCGTCTCGCAAAGGATGGGCTTGTATTGAGGGCCTCCGCCAGATGGGGATTGGTCAACCTTCCTTCGGCGTACATAGAATCGGGTCGCTCACATCACTACGCTACATGTGAGCTTGTCTGTTTTCCACATGAAGTATTTATTTTACCATTATTTACATGAGTAACATCAGTACTCGAAGTCCATGTATGATTATTTATATAATACATGGGCTTTTAAAGGTCGAGAAGTAATGGGAGCGGTGTTTTCCTTCACCTGCTGGGGTCGATGGTGGGGCTTCCCTAATATGGGCAAGGTTGTTGTCGAAGGAAGATTCCCTTTAGATCTGTCGAGATGTGGAGGCAAAGCCTTTTTGTGTGTGGGTGAACCGTATAGAGGCGGGGCCTTTAGTGAACGGGACATTAATCATGTTTAAGTGGCCTAAGAGTGTAATGTAACCCCTTAATGTGAGATGAGGCAACTTGAATGAGTTATCGAGCCCTTACTTTCAATTAGAGCTTCCTAGTCGACCCATATTGGTGACTTGGCAAATGTTGGTTCCCAATGAACGACAGCTGGATATTCTGGTCATTTTCAAGGTTCGAGCGACGTGCGCATTTAATGCGCAATGATGATAATGTTACACTCCCACCCAGGCGTACGCAAATTTGAAACGCGTGCGTGGTATGACCTCATCTGAGCCCTTGATTTAAGTTTTAATAGGCACATTTTGGTTTCAATGTAGATGATGAGGTTACACGTGGAGGGCTCAGATTAAATTAGGGAAATATCCAACGGTGAGGTTCGTTAGGTAGGCCTATATAAAAGGCAGAGAACCCACTCTTTTTTTCATTTTTCTCGAGTTTGAAATATCAAGTGTATGAATTCTCTCTTCTGAGCCTAATTTTTTCCTGCGTCACCGACGATTGACCGTTTTCTGGGATTCGGGTAGTGTTTGCGTAACTATTTTCCCTTACTGAGGAGTTTCTTTCTTTTCTCCTACTCTAATGGCCTTTGAATCAAAGAAAAGTGCAGAAAGGGGTTCTTCTGGGGTAGATATGGCCCTGATCTGTGCTGAAGCGGGCATTCCTTTGGTGATCCCTACCGAGCGGATCATGGAGGCGATGGGGGGCCCTCAAAATGTATGGATGGTGCAAAAGGGGCTATCGATTATAGTGTTAGGTGGGGGCCTCCTTATGGCCCACCGATATAAAAGAGAGTGAACTGGAGACCTTCCTTGAAAGATATAGGATTCCAGATAACATTTGCTAGTGCAGACCCCAGAGGAGAGAGCTTGTTTCTCCAGGGAGGGGTGTGTTGCTATGAGTGAGGCTATATTTGTTGGGGGGTTAAGGTTGCCTTTGTATCTTTTTTTCAGATTCATCCTTAGGAAATACAACTTAGCTCCCACATAACTAGGGCCAAATGCATGGAGCTAACTGGCAGGGGCTTTCCTTCTTTGGAAGGAGGTCACCCTTGGCTTGGATATGCCCTCCATGTTTTTCAAACCATTTTTCAACCCCGAGTCTCTAGTGGAGGGAGCGACTGCATGGGGTGGTACTGCATGAACCCATGGGGTCTACATTCTCCTTTTGTCTGGGGAACCACTATCTCTATCAAGAATTGGAAATCATCCTTGTTCTGGTTTAGGGGTCGGTGGCAAACAATGGAGGAGGATGTGGTCCCAGATATCATCGTACCAACCTAGTACCATGAGTACAGTGAGTCGATCTCTCTCTCTAATACTTTATTTTGTTCGCTTATCTCCTGCAGTTGCTTAAAATAAGTTTTATTAAGGAGCAGTTAACCGATTCGAACTCGAACCTTCCAAGTGGGCTGTGATAAGGGCGATATATGAGCTCTCCTTAGAGAATGGGTACTTAACGAACATCATCAGTAAATGGAACCTCTTTGTCACTCATCTACTAATGGCTACCAAGGGTAAGTCGACGTGACTTGGCGTTTTTACTCGTTCGTTAATGGCATTTTTCTAAAACTCCGTTCGCTTGTAGGTCATCATGACAGAAATGAGCATGTGAAGCCGAACCTGTTCCGGTTGTGGAGCCTCGGGGAGGCTCAAAGGAGAAAACCCATGAATTCGGGCTCTTTCTCGTACAAGTACCAATGGGATGAACTAGCCTGTATATCCAAGATGAACTCCCCACCCGTCCTGAAAAGAAAGGAGAAAAGGCTAAGGAAAAAGAGAAATAAGCCTCGCTGGAAAGGCCTCCCAAAAATAAGCGGTGATATCCAAGAACACCGGTCCTGATCCTCTCCTAAAGCGCCAAACCACTCTCGGGGAATCACTCAAGAGGCCCATTCGTACAGAGCCCATCTTCTCCATGAAGGTTGTTGAAGCGGAGAAGACAGTCGATGAGATCGCCCCGTCAGTTATGGAGATGCTCCCTATAGAGGTCCAGGGAGCAGCGAAGCTCTGCCACAAATATTGGACTCACAAGTATTCTTCTCATGCTGAGACCTGTGATGTAGTTGACTTGTTGGAGGCTAGACTCGCTATGCAGGTTCGTTCCCGGAGCTTCTTTATCAATTCCCAAATGGAGGTGAAGCAAATGCAAGGGGTTGTCCAAAACTACCTTTACCAGGCTCAGAATGCAGAGTTCGCCTTAATAAATGCCAATGTCGAGGCCTCTTCTTCTAACAAGGCTGTTAAAGCCTCCAAGCTGAAGCACGTCGAGGCTGAATCAAAGGTGGAAATGCTATCTAAGGAGAATGAGGAACTAAAAAAGGAAACCCACCTTTGCAAAGCTGAGGTTAACACTTTAACGAATCGGGTCGAGAATTTCGAAAACCTCCAGAAGATCGCTTCATCAGCATTGGAGGTGGCCAACAAAGAGAAATGAGAGCTGGAGGCTCGAGTTACTAAGCTTAATGCTGAAGTCTCTACTTTCGATGAGCAACTAAAGAAGATCGGAGAGGCGATGGTAAACGATTATGTGGCCCATTTCCACGAAAATACCGAGTATGAGGGGCTCAAAATCTACTGGAGGAGGGTCGCCTATAATGATGTCTTCAATAGGCTTTCCAAGCTCCATCCCCAACTGGACTTAGCTACTGTAAAGGGAGAGTTCTTTCCTGCCGAGCCTTTTACTCCTGCCATGGGGTCGAGAATTCGGTGGAGGAGGTCGACGATCCCGAAGAAGAAACTCAGCAGGACGAAGCTGCCGCTTAAGATAGGCCTTATTGCTGTATTCGTTTATCGGTCCACCCCTCTTTTATAATTGAATTTTGATTGAATTTTGATTTAATATAAGTGAATTTGTCGTTATTTGCTACCCTTGTCATCCTACGGGCTCGCTATACATGGAGTCGCTCAATCTATCAGGCTATATAATTTAACTTCGTAGTGAATTCGTAATGTATAACATGAGTTCGCCATCAAATACGTAATATGGTTTTGCCATGATTAATTCATTGTGAAGTGATAACTAATGGGCTCGTCATTTATGGATTAATAAGCGCAATTAACTTACACCATGGGCTCGCTGTACTTCAACAGTTAATTCAATAATATGGGCTCGCCATACTTCACCAATTAATTTTGTTGATGTCCCGAGACTCGAGGTCAATCAGATTAGATCAAATACACGTGAATAAAGATGAGCTCGATTATCTAATAATAGCTGAACTCAAGAAAGCTCAGGTCGGATTATTGCACGCGATAAGTGCGTGATAGTGGGAGTTCGGTGGTATGAGGTCAATTCGGATAGATAACATATCCAAGAAGCTTGTGTAGTCTTTCAAGGGTAAGAGAATCTTAATGATTGCAGATCACTGATAGAATCCGTAAGTTAACCAATCAGAAGAGTCCACAGGGAATAATCTTACATTAGCGTACACATCAGCTTCTAATCAAAGTGATTAGACCCATTTTTCCAAGACATGCTCATTAATTACTGGGGTCCACCTGCAAGATTTACTCATCATGAGGATTGCCAGATCTAACTCGATGGCCAATTAAATCATTCCTACATGTGTACTTCCCTAACTCGGAATTGCAGGCGACAAGACAGGAAATTAATGAAGCATGTATATTTTCTCCTATAAAAGAGGAAATAGTAAGAAAGAAACGACACGATAACTTGGACACAAACAACATATCTTTCCGTAATATCCATATTTCAAGAATCTCCTAGAAACATAGAAAGGAGCGGTGGAATTACTTGTAATGTTATATTAACAATGGATCAAAAGTCGTATTCTTCTTTAAAGTTGGCTTGAATCTTATTCATACAATTTTCAACATCAACAAATTTAATGATATGGGCTCACCATATTTTATTAATTAATTTAATGATATGGGCTCACTACGCTCGCCACATTTTAGTAATTAATTTAATGATATGGGCTTGCCATATTTCAACAATTAATGTAATGATATGGACTCACCATATTTTAACAGTTAATTTAATGATATGGGCTCGCCATATTTTAGTTGTTGGAGGTGTATGAGTTTGTCATATTTAATGAAATTTATGAGCTTGCCATAACAAATATTCAAAGGAAAATTATGCATTAATCATAAACGATACACGCATTGATCGGGGCCTTAATGATAATACATTCAGAGATGCTCAACATTCCAAGGATGGGATTGTACCTTCCCATCCAGGTTTTCAATTAAAAAGGTCTCTGGCCTAACTTCGCCTAAAATGCGGAAAGGGTCATCCCAGTTTGGACCAAACGTACCCACACTATGTTCTTTTGAAGATAAAAATACTCTCATGTAGTACCTTATCATTTCCTTTGATAGATGGCCAATTTAATCTGTGAGGCCTCTCTCATTTCTTCAAGGAAGTCGCGCTCACATCGTCTGATCTCATCATTGGAGATTTTATTAAACTGTAAGCGACGGGGCGATGGGAGACCCACTTCAACTGGGCTCATTGCTTCTGCCCAATAAGCCATGGAGAAAGGGGTCTCCAATGTTACGGTTCAGCTGGTGGTACGTATCACCCACAACACATGGGAGAGCTCGTCCACTTATGCCATTTTTCACTCGTACAGTTTCTTCTTTAGAAAGTGCTTTATAGTCTGTTGACTGCCTCAACCTAGCCATTTGGCTGGGGATGGTGAGGAGAGGAGAAGTGTTTTTTTATGCCCAGCTCGTCACAAAGGTCCCAAAGCTTCTTGTTGTCAAACTGTCACCCATTATTTATGACTATCGAGTGGGGAATTCTGAACTGGCATATAATATTTTTCCCTATGAACTTAGAGGTGTGTGCCTCAGTGATTTTAGCCAATAACTCAGCTTCAACCCACTTAGTGAAGTAATCGATGGCAATGATCGCATAGTTCGTACCTTCTTTTCCCTTCGGCATGGGTCCTATTGGATTAACCCATCACTTTGTAAAAGGCCACAGGCTGGATACCACGGTTAACCCCTGGGATGGCTGCCTCTGAATGGAGGAGAAACGTTGACATTTATCGCACCGCTTCACAAAATGTATTGCATCTTTCTTTAAGGTTGGCCAGTAGTGCCCTTACCCCAGTACTTTGTGGGCCAATGCTAGGCCTCCGGTGTGATTGCCATATATTCCTTCATGGATTTCCCGTAGTATATAATTTGCTTCATCCCCTCAGTGCATCGTATGAGAGGGGACGACAACCCCCTTTTGTATAGGACCTTATCCTTAAGTACATAATATGCAGCCCTACGCCTGAGCTTACAGGCCTCCTCCTTGTTCTCCGGAAGGATATGATCCTAGAGATAGGCTATGATGGGTTGCATCCATTGTGGAGTTTTTCCGACCCACATTACCTCTTCCACCTAGGCCGTGGAAGGTCTAGAGAGGTATTCAACAAGCACAAATTTAAGCAGTTCTGAGTCTCTGCTGCTTGCCAAGTTCGATAAAGCATCTGGATGCAAGTTTTCTACCTTTGGGACTTGGATTATTTCAAATTGATTAAAGCAAGGGATTAGCTCCATAACCTTCTTCAAGTATGTCGCCATGCAACTGTAGCTGTAAAACTACCGTTGACTTGGCTTACGACAAGTTGAGAGTCGCTCCAGGCTACCAAGATCTTAACCTGCATTTCTCTAGCTAGTCTGAGGCCACTTAAAAGTACCTCATACTCAGCGACATTGTTAGAGGTTTTAAAGCTGAACCTCACCGTACAATCCAGTTTATGGCCCTCTGAGCTCTCCAGCAACACTCCGGCTCCTAAGCCGCTTTCTCTGATGGACCCGTCTACAAATAGCTTCCAGGTTGGTGGGTCTACTGGTTCCATGGTAACATTATATTCATTGAATCTGTAAACTTGTCAACAAAATCTGCCACTGTATGTCCTTTTATCGAAGTTCTAGGCTGGTGTGAGATGTCAAACTCACTCAACTCCAAAGCTCATTTCATCAATCTCCCAAATACGTCTGGTTTTTAGAGCATTTGTTTGATAGGGAGGCTCGTCAAAACTCGTATGTTGTGGGCTTGGACTATGGCATCGACTTTCTTGAGGCGATCATGAAGGATAAGGTAAGCTTTTCCATATCAATGTAACGTTTCCATCGGTATGAGGGCTTTGTTAACGTAGTAGACAGGCAATTGCGTGTTTTCCTCCTCTCGGACAAGTACCGAGCTCACTTCATCGGCACTCACAGCCAAATATAACAACATAGTTTATCCTTCTTTAGATTTCGAGAGAATAGAGGCCTATCCCAGGTGCTTTTTCAGCCCTTGGAATGCCTATTCGCATTCCTCACTCCATTGAAATCTTTTTCCTCCTTTTAAGGCCTTGAAGAAAGGAAGACATTTATTAATAGCTTTGGAGATGAACGGGCTCAGTGCTGTGAGGTGCCCAGTCAGGCATTGCACTTTTTTTGGCGTGCTGGGAAACTACATGTTCATGATGGCCTTAATCTTTTCGAGGTTCGCCTCAATACTCTCTGGTTGACCATGTAGCCCAAGAATTTCCCAGAAGCAATACCAAAAGCGCACTTCAAGGGGTTCAACTTCATACGATATTTTCTCGGAATATCAAAGATGGCCTGTAAATGTCCAACATGGTCTGTCCACTTGAGGCTCTTCACTAGCATGTCATCAACATATACCTCCATTGTTTTACCTAACAGGTTATAGAACATCTCGTTGACCAACCTTTGGTAAGTCGCACTAGCATTCTTAAGACCAAAGGGCATAACCTTGTGGCAATATAACCCTCGATCAGTGATGAAAGATGTGTGTTCTTCGTCTACTAGGGGCATGGAGATTTGATTATATCCCGAATATGCATCCATGAAACTCAACAATTTATGGCATGCAGTGGAGTCGACCAATTGCTTGATCTTCAGGAGCGGAAAACTATCTTTCGAACAAGCTTGATTGAGATTGGAGAAGTCTATGCAGACCCTCCACTTGCTGCTAGCCCTCTTCACTAACACCGGATTTGATATCCATTTTGAGTATGCTGTTTCTCTGATGAACCCATTAGATATGAGTTTCTGCACTTCTACTTTCGATGTTGCATACCGCTCTGGGTTCAAAGCTATTCTCTTTTGCCTGTGAGGGATGAATTTTGGGTCTACATTGAGCTGATGACAACTGACTCTGGGATCAACGCCAACCATAACTTCATGTTTCCAGGCAAATACGTCCAAGTTGTCGAGCAGGAAGCCTTTAAGCTTGGCTTTTGCTTCCGGTTCGAGCTCCTTCCTTATTTGCAATGACCTTATGGGATCGTTCGGGCTTATAAGGAAAAGCTCCAGCTCTTCCAATAGGGTCGCCTATGAATTCGATTCTGTAATTCGGGGATCTAGATCCACCTCGGTAACCCCTTCTTCAGGAGCATCCTCCATGTTAACTCTCCCCTTTGTTGAGGGATCAAGCCTTCTTCAGGCGCGTCAATCATCTCAGTGTCTATAAGGACCATGTTTACGCTTCGGGGTTTGGACTTTCTCAAGGAGTTGAGGTAGCACTCCCTTGAACCCACCCGATCGCCTCGTACCGTGGCACTCCTTCATTAGTAGGAAATTCTATATAAATATGGTGTATGGATGTTGCAGCTTCTAGCTCTTTAAAAGTGTGTTGCCCTAAAACTCCATGATAATCGGATTGGTGATCCACAATCAAAAACTCCATGAAGTGGTGAGCCTTAAATGGGCTCTCTCTCATTTCTACTGCTAAAGTGATCCTTTCCCCAGAAACGATACTGTCACAAGTGAAATCATATAGAAGGGCGATCATGGGAACGAGCTCGTGGTTCAACATCATCTTATCGAAAGTGGTTCCTAATATGATATTAGCTGAACTTATGTTATCTACTAGCATGCACTTCATGCCATTTCTAGCTACGATGGCTCTTATTACCAGTGCATCACAATGTGGGTAATGAACTCACATGGCATCTGCTGGGGAAAAAAGTGATTGATGGAGTGTTCTATGCACCTTGGCTGGGGTTGTTGATTAAGTAGCTCGCCATGGGTGGATCTTTCGCTTCTCTTGCATAGTTCCGCAAGGCATTTATGAATTTTCTTTACATGCGGACCACCAATAATGGTATCAATTTCTTTGATGGGTGCATTGTCAATGTTGGTTTTGGGACTCCATCCTAGGTCTTTGGCTTATTGTCATGTTCCTGTCTTCTTTATGCTCCCTCTGAGGTGATTCGTTTTGGCGGTTCCACCTTGCCACATTGCGTCGAGGCCCTTGCCTAAGTGGAAGAACATTCATTTGTATACGGTGGATATTCCTATCTTCGCTACGAGGGCCAGCAGGTCCTTCATGATATGGCCTGGACATGCAATTTTTGGTACTATGGATGCTAGTTCAATGATATGTGCAATATTGCCTATCTCTAGACTCTCTACCTCTTCTTCTGACTCTGCCTCTTCCTCTGGGTAAGCTCGACTACCTGTGGGTGTCAAGTCCAACCTTTTTATAGCCAAAAAGGGCACGTCGTTTAGTATGGCGGTAGCCAACGTTTGTCCTGAAGTGGGGGCTATGGTGTGGCCTGCCTGGGTCCATAGTTGATCAACCAAATGGGAGACAGGTCCCCTACGTTGCCTTTGGGGTAACGGGAGTCCCATTGAAGTTCGATTACGGTGGCCAATTAGCTCATCGTTGACAATTTTACTCCTCATCATTTCCACTAAGGCGTCATAAGAAGTGGGATTCTTATTCTATATGTCTATCTAAAATACTCATTCATATTAAGGTCTCCTCTTAGGGCAGAAAGGGCTCACTATCGGTGACCTGCTCGTAATAGGTCATCTCGTTCGTGAAACGAGCTAGATAACTTTTTAGGGTTTTTCCTACCTGCTGTCTCATGTCTTGCAGCCTCTAGATGGGAGCTTATCATTCCTTGCTTGACAGATATTAGTTTAGAAAGGCCTTTTTAAGGTCCGACCGCTTCTGATGCTTCCTGCAGGAATAAGACTATACCAAATCTCTATGGCCCCCTGTCAACGTAAGGTGGAAAGCTCGACATTTTTGTGTCGATAAGGCTCCTCGCAGAGACATTTGAGTTATTATAGTTGTTGAGGTGTTTTACTGGGTGGCATTTTCCTTCATACTTGAGAAAATGGAAAACTCTCGTCATCGTCATCCAGTTTGAATGATCTACAGGGGCCGTTGGAGTCATTTTCGTCCACTTGATACCAATGCCGTGATGTTCCAACCTGATTTCTTGCATTCATGGAGTCTCTTCTTTCCCGCTTATTTCTAGGCGATGGTGGGACTTCTTAAAGCTCGTACTCCAGATTTTGTTCTTATCCTCTTTGAGCTGGGGGATGCTATTGAGACCTATTTCTAGGCCTCGAGGATCCAATCCTGTCAAAGACTGACGGATCTTTAGGTTCGTGTTCATGAGTGTATTCCGAGGGAAAGTTCTCCTCCATGGGAACATCGTCGTCGGGGCGGCTCGTAACATAGTTGGTGGAAGTATTAACTTCTACTTCTCTCTCCACTGGGTCGTTCATCCCGTACATTTGAGGGTATGCTGCTGTATCATTTTCTTCACCCTCCTAGTGAAAGGTTCAATGCTGAGGCGCTTAGGATCCAGCTTGTTGGTGCATTTGCATCAGCAGTTGCTGCATGGCAACATTTTGTTGGGCCATAATTATCATATTAGCAGCCATCTCTCCAACTTCTCGCTCCAATCGTGCGATTGTACCGCCTCTCCTGTGACAGTGGTGGGGACGACGTATATTCACGTTCATGCGGAGAACCTCTTTTTTAGAGGTCTCATGCTGCCCATCTCCACCATGTGTTCCTTGGTGACTTGAACTCATCGTGTTTTTCGAATTGTTTCCTTGCTATGGTTCTTTCTTCAAGAACCAAAACCTTTCTTTAAGGTTCTTCACAAATAGCATTTACCACTTGGATATATGTGGTTATGGTATCAAAGTTTTCCACAGACGGCGCCAATCTGTTGACCCCAAAAAATGGTCCGTTGACGTGGCCAACAAATAAGTGGAAACAAGTATCCACGTGAGCTTAGATCTCAATACGTTTGTGACTCAAATCACCCGTTTCTAAGGTGAATCAATGAAGGGAATGATCCAAAATATTTAATAACTTGCTGTTATAATTGTTTGGTGCCTAAAAAGGGGTTGGCTGTTAAGTGTGGTAGAGAGAATTTAGGTTTTCTTTGGATATGTCAACTTGCATTAGCCCCCTCCAACACTAAGTGTGGGCTTTTTATACCCAATGCTAGGTGAATGAGGTCTGTTGGATAGTAAGGCAGGTGGTTCTACTAGATCCATTGGCTTTTATTAATGTCAATCAATCGATCAACTTATTTAATGCTGAGATCCCCATATATTTACTTCTAGACTAAGGATTTGACCGTGTAGGTATGTAGAGGCAGCATTTGACAGTGTATTGTCTTGTCAATCACTTCATAGACTCTATTGTTGGTTGGTTGTTCGTCTCGCCAAGGATGGGCTTGTATTGAGGACCGCTAGAAGGGGATTGGTAAACCTGCCTCGGCGTGCATAGAACCAGGTCGCTCGCATTGCTACACCACATGTGAGCTCGTCTGTTTTCCACGTGGAATATTTATTTTACGATTATTTATATGAGTAATAGTCGCATATACTAAAAGTTCATCTATTTGATTATCATGTAAATTACGATTAATGAAATGCATTGAAAACACTTTTAACTACTTGATCTTCCATTTCTCTAAAAAGGTAAATTGGCACAAAAAGACAAATTTTCAACCATCTTAAGCAGTTTAAAAAAAAATTATAACTTCAAAATAATAGTAATGTCTAGACCGTTAAATATAAATATTTTGGAATGCTTTTGATAAATTATAGTTTAATTTTTTTTATTTAGAGTTTATTTTGTGAAAGTTAATGAATTGAAGGGAAATTGAAAGACATAAAAGAAAATCGACGAAAAATGATGATTTCCAAAGTTTGGAAAATATCTAATAGTTGATTCAGATAATGAAACAATGATTGAAAATTATATGGAGTCAATTGAACAAGAATAGAAGACAAAGAAAGTAAAAAAGAACGCATCTGCTCTATGCGCGCAGGAGCTATATTTTTCACTCTCGAAGCCAATTTCACTTGTTTATTATGCCATGCCCATGCATGGGTATTTTCTCGACAACAGGGCAAATTTTTCTTTTGTGATACAAACTCTTTTGGAACTCAATTTTGACTTGTTTCTTAACCTAAATTTGCCACATATAATTAGAAAATAAGGGCAAAACATTAAGCGATCTCTATAACTTCTCACACCATATTATATCACAAAATCAATCAAGAAGAAGAGGTAAAATTATCATAATAAGATCAAACATAAAAAGGAGTTGAATGTTAATTACATAAAAAACTTGAAGATTTAAAGCTTGGAATTGAAGACAATACTTCTTGTATTAATTTGTGTTGCGGGTGACATCTTTTCATTATTCTTCTTGTAATTTTATTAAAATCATGTTATGCTAAATCTTTTATTGGATTGGATGAAAATGAAACCTATATTTTCTTAATTTTAATTCAAAAACTAGTAGTTAGTATATTTATGAGTTTTCTTGATTAATCTTCCATGCCTTGTTACATTACTTAATTAATTGGCCACCAATTAAATAATTAATTGCTTGTTGTTAGGAATTTGAGAAGGCGATATGTCTCGATATGAAGTATAGATCGCACAAAGAAAAACAAGATTAAAAGAAAACAAGCAAGAAGACGAATTGGCAGATGAACAGAATACTTTATTAACAACCAATGGAGAGAGAATGCAATTTATGCAATATTCTGCTTACAAAACTGAATGAAAAGTCATTCAAAACCCTAAAACATGATAACTAGGTCAAAAAATCGCTTAAAAGCGAAAAATAAGGAAAAATATTTGCGACCCGTCGCTAGAGCAAAGCTCGAACGACAATCGAGCAAGAGCCTGTCGCTCGAGTGATAGGCTAGCGACGGATTCACTGTTCCAATTTTGCTAATCTCGCTCGAGCAAGAGTCGAGCGACTTTCTAGCACCGTCAATCCGTCATTTTTCATTCTTGGACCCTATTTTGACATCTTCAAGCTTATACTCTAAAACGCGAAGCCCTAGACCAAATTTGGACCGGATTTGGGTCACAACCCAACAATCTCCACCTTGACACAAATTTTGGCACAACGAGCGAAGCTCCAAAATTTCTCTACCTGGAAAAATAAGTCTGATTACAGCGAAACATTAAATTCTCCAAACTCAACCAAACCTCTCCAACACTCAAAAGTACTCTTCCTCTTCCACCATATTGAAACACGGATACAAATAAACCCAACCATTGGATTCCCGAAATTCACAATGAATTCAAAATTTACCAAACACAGTCGAAACACACCCTGTACTAGAATCTCACCTAAATGCTTTCACTGAAGGCCCCTGACTTGACTCGTCACCTTCAACAAATCCAAAAGCATGCACATCTAGATCAGCATCCCCGTACCTATTTCCAATGGGTCTCTCCCTAGCCGTTGAATACAATGAAACGGCAAACCATGGTGGCAAAGTAAAATTACCATATCTCCCAAACTCGACAGAGTAGTATTCTTCAAAATGGACCCAGAGACACTTCCCAACGATATTGTACCAAACTATATTTCCACCATGGTACCAAACCTATGATGTTGTTTCTTCACTGATTCTGCCCGACCTTGCAAAATGAATAATTGGGACTTTCTCCGCCCCTCCAATACAACACGGACACCCTTCCGAGCTTTCAGGACTCCACCTGCACCAGAGAATGTGTACCCTTTTGAATCCATGGTACTCAACGAGATGATGTTCTTCTTCAAGCCTAGAACATGTCAAACCTGGCCAAGTGTTCTGATTGTTCCGTCCATCAACTTCAATTTGACTCTCCCAATACCAGCTACTCAACAAGATTTCGTTGTTTCCCATGACAATCGCACCTTGCATCACCGTTTCATATATTTTAAACAGATCCAGATTAGAACTCATATGAAATGCACAAGATGTATCCAAAATCCACTCCTCGTCAGGCTTGGATTCCACGTCAGAAATCATCAGAAGATCTTCCTCACTTACATAGTTCTATGTGATGTCAGCTTCACTTGAAGTCTCAGATTGCCTTCCACAATTTGCAGCTGAATTACCTATACCCTGCAACTTCTCGCATTCCCTCTTGATGTGTCCTTTCTTCTTACAGTAAAGCAGACCCTATTGCTGAAATCCGCTCTCGACTTGCCCCTTCGCCAATCACCACAAACCACAAGAGCTTCATCATCTCTGGAACCAGGTCCAACCAGATGCTTCAGCTTCTCC
>CAIGRR010403233.1:0-10025 GCA_903798365.1 Fraxinus sp. 1973-6204
AGTGTAATTTCCACAAAAAAAAAAGGAAAAGGAAAGAACCAGCCCTCGCCCAGCAGCAGAAAACCAGAAAAGGAAGAAGCCGGAGAAGACGAACACGCCGCACGCCCGCCATCTTCTTCCCAAAAATTCTTCTGGCGGAGCCCAGCACGTGCGGCCGCCCCCTTGGCTAGGTGCTGGGTCCACCACTGGTCCCTTATTGTGAGGGGAGTAGTACACTGGGGTGTCATCAATAAAATTGTCAATGAGAAGTGTAAAATAATATTTTCTTTAATTTAACCTTGGAAGAGTTCAATGAAGGAAATGCATCAACCAGTAGTTGCTCTTGTTGGAATGCGGAAATAGAATTACCCAAAAATTAAAAAAAAAAATCTTTAATTCAATAAACAAGATCGTCTAGATGTTCACGTATGTGTTATATCAATAATAAAAGATTCGAATTTTTATCTAAATTCGACGATTGATTCTTGAATTTATTTTGAATCATGAACTTCTGACTTTTTGGATCATGAACTTCCAGCTTTTTAATTTCAAAAACTTGATGCTTCAAACCTCCTAATCCTCTATAATACTTTTCAAAGTCAAGACTACATCGGTGGTTGGACACCTTCTTTTAATTAAATCAAGAAATTAATTCTTGGACTCCACATGAAAAATAAGAAAATAATTATTTTCTCTCTTTTTTTCTATCCAAATTTGAACACTATGAAATTATTGTATTATGATTGTTCTATAATTTCTATGTCCATCTAGTCTTTATTTACATAGATAAAGATGTTCAAATCCTTGTACAATAATAATTCGAGTTTTAAATATGAGTCTTAATTAAAATCCAAATAGAGGTTTTAATTAAAGGCCACATCAAATTAGTTTACATTTAATTACACGTGTAGTCCTAGAATTTCAATTTCAATTTCAATTATAATTAAGTTTACACTTTTATAACAATTACAACTAAGTACAAAACTTTATTGTAATTACAATTAAGCCCAACACTATTATAATTACAGTTATTAAGTTCCAATAGTTTATAGAGCTGCCACAAGGACCTAATCTATCCAAGTTCCAATATATAGAAATTAAGTCCAAAACTTTTATTATATAATTATAATTAAGTTCCAATACTTTATATAGCTACATGAGGGATTTGATCGGACATATATTATTCAAACTCCAATAATTAAATCATGTCTAGTCGTCCCTAGACCCTCAATCTAATTATTAATCTTTGCTTTTTTCACTAAAGGCAAAAGACCAAACTTTTGGATTTATTGGATCACAGAAGTCAATAAATTTATAATATTTTCCTTTGACCCGCTAAATATGTATTTTCTTTCCGTCCAAGATCCGATAATTAGAAATGAGCATAAATGATCGTTTTGCTCTTCTAATTATTCTCATGAATGAGCATAAATGATCGTTTTGCTCTTCTAATTATTCTCATTAATTTAAGTATCATTTCTTCAACAATCATTTTAACTAATGACAGATGTCAAAGTTTAGTCGTTGCTAAACATTGAATTCAGATTTTAATCGTTCAACAAAAAAATATTTAAATAGTCACTATACCCATTTTTTAGGATGACGATTCCCTACACGAATTCATATTCTATACTTCACTCATTCTCAAATTCTCAATCCTTAATATATTTGATCAATTAAATTGATCTCACTAGTGAATAAAAAGACCACTTAAATCACGAAAAGATATATAATAATCATATCGAGGGATTTAAATGAAATACATGGACAGGGGCGGACCCAGACAATTTTCTTGTGGGGTTATTTAGTGTTGGGTTAAATAAAAAAAAAAACTCAGAAAAACTCAAAAATAAAATAAAATTGTGGGGTCAAATGACCCCATATGACCCCACATGACCCCATGTGGGTCCGCTAGTGTACATGGGGATCAAATGAAATTTAATTCTCTGTACAGTCATGCTATAGAATTACTCGTGATCCATTCTACACTCCAAGTGTACTAGTATCATCTTTAACTATTTTTGTGATAATGACAAACCACAAATCCAAATAGTTAATCGATCGACACTACAATCTTCCAGTACAAGATGTCAACCTAATACATTGGTTGTGAATAAAATATTTATGATCAAAATATAAGTTGTGTCATACTGTACTTTTCAACGCAAGTATCCAATTTATATTATTACAAGTGATCATAAGTAGTTTAATTCGCATGCTTAATAATAAATAAATACAATAAACAATACCACAATTTATTTATCATAAATAGTTTTTATCTTAGCGAAATATACTATATTGGTACACAACCCAACATCTCTCAACTTTCCTAGTTTCATTTCATATCTAGTAACTGAAGTGGGGACATACTTATCATCTGCAGTGCGAAAATACATCAGCAGTTTTACCAAAAAAATGCCGGATCAGCATCAGAAATCTCGGAAAATATACAAAATTGAAACTCTGCAACTTAATAGAAACTGGAAGATTAATTGTACATGTTGTATCAATATGAAAAGGCCAAATGGAAATGAGAAGACCTCGACTCCCTAGATATTCGAGAATTTCATTTGATTTTTGGCTTGTAAGAGCATTGGCCAAGCAACTATCACAAACAATAACAACATGAAATAATTCAAGAAATGAGAAGTGTATAAAAAAACTAAACTTTATTCATGGGTAGGGATTTCCCAAAAACCCTGATCCTCTAAAAACAAACAGCAGCAACACTATTAAAGAAATAAAACTGTTATTGGAAATATGCCATTCTAAAATAGCTCTAAAACAACCACAAGTTCAGACTACAGTGAATTCCCTCCAGCATCCAGTGGGAGCAACTGCCCCCACTGGACTCATACCGGCTCCTCCACTGCTTGAGACAATGAGCAAATATGGTTACTTCTGGATCAAACTGTCAGAAGTAACCTTGACCATGTAGCATAGGAGTTTGAATTCGTCGTTTTGGTAATCCATATGGTCCGGGTCGACTGGATCCTTCTTGAAAGCATTTCTGCACCTCATCACTTCTTGTAGAGCATCATTTATTTCAACAGGAATGAACCTATAACGATTATCATCCAAATACTTCTTCACCGTTTGAAGATCACGAATTGCATCGTTGTAATTCTTGGAGCAAGTAACATATTTTTCCTCCAATTTAGAATCCTTGGTGTCTCTGTCAAGTTGATTATACTGGTCGTGGACTGTATTGGCTTTGTTCAACGCCAGGTCGACTGAGATTTCTGCTAGGCCCTTCATATCTGCGTTCAAGCTTCTGGGATCTGATTTAAACAGATTCAAACACTCAACAGAATTATAGGTTTTGGAGCAAATGTTCTGAAGATTCACTTCTCCCGGTGAGTAGCACATTGAAGATGGAATCACATTTACAGGAAAGAAAAAGTGGACCACGGAAATCACCGTACACGTGAAGTTGTTCAAGGAAAAAGCCATCTTTCTCTTATTTTTTCCTGAGCTTTTTGCTTTTCTTGTTTGTTGAGTGATTAAGGAGGCATATGACCCTCTTTATATAATAATTCTCATGTTTCAGTTATGAAGATTTTAATATTATCTTCATTGCACAGCATTAATTATTTTCTGTTACATTACATTGCACTCAAAAGCATTCCATAAATGGCCTCAGCAGTTATACACAGCTTGCTAAATTCCCTGCAGTTATACACAGCTTGCTGAATTGCAGCATTTTAATTTAAGCATCTGATTGAAATAAATATTAGAAATTATCAGAAAATAGAACCATACTGAGGAGCAGATAACACAAATTTGGAACTGTGCAATATAATATCATAATGAACAGAAATTGGAAATTAATTGTGCATATTGAATGGATGTTAAACGGCCAAATGACAACTTTTTTCTACACTCTACAAGGCCAAAACAAAACTTATTCATAGTCGAAACAAAATATCAAGGACCTCGAATCCATAGGACTAGATATTCGCAAGAGATTCCTGAAAGCAGCTGCTGAACGATTACAATTGAAATTGCAAGCTCGATTCAATGTCATGCTTTACATAAGTACAGTCTGGCTACAAGTAACTTGCACCTTTCCAGGCTTTTCTTTATCTCTTTACAAATGAAACCTTTTTTAGAGCTCGGTTTCACAACCATTCTCTCTTTCCGGTGCTTATTAAGAAACTTATGCCAGAGCCAACTGTTCCACAAAGCAGGGTGCCCTTACATTTACATAAACTATGTCTCTCCATGTATATCAATTTGCTAACAGAAAGCTACACATTTTGCATATTCCTTGTCGAATAACCTGAGATTGTAGTTTGAACCCTTCAACTCTGGAAGCCCTTTGCCTCCTTTTGACCGATTAACAAAGGAGCTGATGTGGGTAAAGGAATAACCAAGGCCCTGTCTTCATTGGATTGTTCTGGTCAGTTTACACTTTGAAATGAAGATAGTGTCTGAATAATTCAGACTGCAGAGCTTCAAAAGCTCTGCAGCACGTTGCTTCAATACTGGACTGCAACCACTCTGGATGACAAGAAGAAGCTTTGCTGCAAGACCAGCATCCACAGCTATTAATGAGCATTCATCGGGGGAGAGTTTGCACACAGACCACAAGATCGAAAGTGCATATTCTGTACAGGTTTCCGAAACTCTCATAAGTAGTTTGACCATAATCGGTACGGTGTACGAACAATCCTTCAAAGCTTGTCTACCTTCGGGGACAGACGACAGGACATCCAAAATGAAAAGAGCTAATTCCAAGCTATCTGGACTCAAGCCAGATAACAGTTCCATCAATTGAGGAATAGCACCAATGCTCACAATCAAACTCCTAACTCGATCGTGTAAGCAAATTGATTTGAGAAGGCCAAGCCCGGATAAATGTCCATTAGGATGTTTCTTATCTCGCACCAGTCTTATCAAAGCAACCAACAAGCTATGGCTAGAGAAAATTTCCACTTCAAAATCCTTCTCTTCCATCAGTTTTTCAATTAACCTAACACAATTGACTTTTGTTTCAATAGATCCTTCATTCAAAATATCGACAATTGATGATACCTTTGCAGGCTGCATCAAATTCGTTTTCGACTCAGAATCTAGAGTCAAGTTCACAAGAATTGCTATAACTTCAGAGCCTACAGCATACGAAGTAAATGGACCAAGTAAAGATGAAAGAAGAACAACTCCACCTTCGTCAACCACAGACTTCCTAGCAGTGGCATGATCCTTCACAACTTGTTGAAGTTCGTTAAGGGCTTGTATTCTAGCCTGACCTTTTGCCTTCTTCAGGGTACTGAGAAGCTCTGTTGCCCTTCCCTGTGCATCCTCAGACCTTTTCTTCATTTGCAAATACTTCTGAGAGAACCAAGTGTAGATTAAATGATTAAGAGTCCTGTTTGGAGTTACTGTATCATCCCAAAGTTCTTGCATTGTAGTAGGACAAGTGTAGTGCCCCAAACTGAACCATTTGAGAATGTTGGATTTCTCATAGGTTTGCCCAGTGCAAAGAGTCACAGGGTCTTGCATTGGTTCAAGAGAAATGGGACAGATAAACACTGGTGGAACTTCAGGTAAATTTAGCTCTTCTATCATTTTCTTCAGATCCAATTTTTCTCCTACCCCTCCACCGAAACCCCCAACTGCAACTTCACCCAAGACTCCATTTTTTACTGCAGTGTCTAGATCTAAGATATGCCCACCCTCAAACCCAACCAGCCCATCTCTCTTTGAAGGCTGATACATAGGCATTTTGTCGAACACCTACTCTCAAATGACCCAATTACTGAATGACACAAACCCCTTGTAAAAACCCTCTCCAAAATATCCACATCAACAGCCTCTGAAGAAAGCACATTAAATCTAACAACTACGCACGAGAGGTGAAAAAAAATTGAAAATTCCCGGAAAGGGCTACAATGTTCGCTTTCAAAGGGTAAACCTTCTCTCTCTAATTTCACTTTATCTAGTTTTCTCTTTTCGTGGTCAAAAGACTCATCACCATCATCATATAACAAATCATAGTGTATTCAAAATCAACACTCTTCCCAAAAAAATTAAATCTTTCTTCCCATTCAAGCCTCAAAAAAGAGTTAAAAAAAAGATGGGACTCTGTAAATCTGGACACAAAAATATCAAATATTCAACAAAAATACAACACGAGTGAATAAAAAAGTTGATACCCAGACCAAATATATAACTGAAGATGAGGATTCAAAGGGCAGAAAAGAGAGAAATAGAGAAGAAGACTGAAGTTTCCTGCAAAGGCTCCTCTTTGCTGAGGGGTCTACCTTTTTTTCTTTGGTATTGGGGCCAGAAACAAACAATGCTGCTTGGAGTCTTTGAAAAATAAAGCAATGATTTGTGGGAAAAATTATCGTCTTGGAATAGCCAAATATTCGAAAGATTGGAGTCTCAATAAATAATTTAATCAAAAAAATTGCATTTAAACACTTGACCACCGTGACAGTTTTGCTTTGACCGTACTCCTCGGCCTTTTCCCGTGCGGCTTTGACTGGACAGCTTTTGCCCGGTGATGTGTTCCACTGTTATCCAGACATTTTGAATTTATTTCTAGTCTTCGTTTGATGCACATTATTTTTAAAATAATGTATTTTTTTTTATTGAAAGGATAAGTTATTAATGTGATAAAAAATATTATTTTATTAAAAAATATGCAGTTAAAAATAAATAGAAGAATGAGAATAAAAAAAATAATATGGATCAAACAAGGTATTCTTTAATTTCAAAAAAATACATTTTACTTAAGAGCTACGACCCCGTTCGGTAGAGATTAAAATCGGAATCGAAAAACAAGTCGTTATTGTTGACTTTTATTAGACAAGTAGAACCCAATAACGACTATTTTTTCAATTTTAATTGATTTTTAATCTCTACCGAACGGAGCATAACATAACAAAACATCGTCAAATCCAAAATCTTTTTTAAGTCATTGTTTGGTCTATTTTTATAAAATTCATTTTCAATTACACATTCTATGAAATTTATAATTTTTATCAATTTTTGAATAATTTATTTTATCATTTTTTTTATCAAGAAAATATGATTTTTATCTAGACCAAAGCAAGGGCTAAATCTTCAATCTGATGGCAAGGGGGCCCTATCAATGTAATGATTTTAATTTGAGAGCATGTATGGATTTTTAAGAATATATTTTGTTATAATAATAATAATAATAATAATAATAATAATAATGTGTTATTGAAACGTAAAATTTATGAATTCAAGTGCAAGATTATTTTACTTTTAAAATGTGTGGTTGAAAGCGAGTTCCAAAAAAATAAGTTTTAGAAAATCTCTCCCAAACATGCTCAAATCTATGTTTGACTCATGTTTATAAACTGTTTCTGAATATTGAAATAACTTTTTTATCCACATGTTTTGACAGATATACAATTACTATCCACTTATACATTATTAATTCTATGTATTTATATTTTAAATTGTTTATAAATACTTTCCAAATGTGCTCAAAACAATTGGTTTTAAGTTTCAATTTTCTAAATGCTATTTAAAATCGAACCTAACCATTTAAAATATATATATATTTTTCTGTCGAAAATTGGTCGAAATTATCATATGTTTGATAAATTACAATTTTAATCTCCAAATTAAGATATAAATATCAAAATTCTGTCTCGACAATTTGGTTGTCAATTACCAATAATTATCCTAAATTAATAAGGTTGGAAAAATGAGTACATGGCTGACTTTGGCATGAGTTTTGAGTGAGATCCGTTCGGCTATTTTGGAAGATCAATATTGGTTTGTGTTATCCTCCATGAGTACATTGAATCATGTATTTACTTGTCAAAATTGATGCTCGGGTGAATGAGAAATTGAAGCTCAAAGTGTTCCAATTAAAATGAGTTTATGTTGGTGGGAAAACTAGAAATGTGTTTGTCCCACATAGAAAGTTAATGAAAACAAAAATCACTTTGTATTTTGGAAAATGGACGCTCGATTTAAACCTCAAACACTGATAGTGAGGGGTCGAATCTATTTTAAGAAAACTGTGTGTAACACAGGCCTCTAGTTAAAAGTTTTTAATGTTTAATTCGTTTTTCAATTACTTGTTTGTTACTCGTTTGTTACTCGTTTTTTGCATATTGATATTTTGCAGTTTTCTTTAAATTATTTGTTACGTATTACTGTAATTAATAAATTATGGAATCTGCTAGATTATTATATATAATTGAATCAATTATATTCAAAGTTATATGTAAAAACGGTATGTGGAAATCCAGTGTTTAAATTTATTGCATATACGGTATGTGCCAATTCGATATGTTGTAAATACGATATTAAAACTGTAAATTCGATATCTAGTACTGAAATACTTGTCTAACAAATAATCCAATCAATCAATCGTCAAAATTGATCGCTCATAGTTCATATTTCATACATCAAACCTGTTCATGCCCAAAATGCATTGCCACTTGAAGATCTTGTATTCTTGTCGAGGAGTACTCAAGTTGTATTTTGACTTTATATATTATTTAATAAAATTTTATTTCTGACTTATTTTGTACAGCTTTTTTAGTTGAAAGTGAACATAACACTTTGTTTTAATTTTTACATTGAATTCATTGTAGTTTGTCGTAGTGGTTGCAAACGAGCTCGTCGACTCGGGCTGGCTTTGGTTCAACTAGAAAATGGTCCGAGTCGAACCAGCTCGAGCTCGTTGCTACGAGCCAAGGCTCGGGCTAATCATAAATGAGATATGGCCCGAGCCCGGACCAACTCGCAAGTCGCATGAACTAAAATATGTGTCAGCCTGTATGTGAGCCCATGTCTAGCCTTTTATGCCTTCAAGTCACTTGCATAATTAAGGATATATGCAACAATAGTCCTAAGGAGAGATCAGATATCCTATAATTTTCTGATAAGCAATCCCAACCTATTTTTGGTCGAACTCATCATCGCTAATCTCATACATTCAACCTCAATTCGTATTCCTTGTCTTTAGTATTCTGTTTTCAAAGTGTTCTAACTTATTTTTCATGTCCAAGCACATAAATGAGTTCATTGAGGGACACGAGAACTCATGCACCGTCGAGCTCAATAAGGAAGGAACCCATATTGTAGTGGTCAAAGACGATGTCCAATAGGTGAAATGGTCGCGAATTTCCGACCTACCTCGACAAGAAACTACTGCACCTCCCGCAATGGCTAGCTGGGGCTCTTCCCTGCCATGTCCAGATCCACAAAGGTCCAACCTAGACTATCTCAAAAAACAACGTTTGAAGATTTTTCTCGACTTTCTGCTAATGGTGTCAAATCAGGCTGTTAAGGGATATATATCTCATATCGATAAATGATGTTGACACAGACCAATTAATAAAGATCTTGGACTACTCCTCTTAATAAGGTTGACCTTTTAAGATGGAACCTCAAATCTTAACATGTTATCAGAGTCCATTATGCTCCAACGAAACCAATTAATAAAGATATTGGGCTACTCCTTTTAACAAGATTGACCTTTTGAGATGGAACTCCAAATCTTAACATGGTATCAGAGCCCATTATGCTCCAACGAGCGATTCGATCCCGTTAAGACTTTAAAATGAACACGTGGATTTCAAGATTGGTCTGCTCAAATGAGCCACCATTTTGCGTGGGCGTGTTAAGGGATATATATCCCACATCAATAAATGATGTTGACACAGACCAATTAATAAAGATCTTGAGCTACTCCTCTTAATAACATTGACTTTTTAAGATGGAACGCCAAATCTTAATACGGCAGGCAATCGGCTCGATAACAATGACCCGAGAACCAGCACGTATTCCAAGCATCGATTAACAGGTTAGTCAATATAAAATTCTGTTCGGGCTAGTTAAAATATCTAAATCGTCGACCCTGTTAAATTTTTAAAAAGAAAATGGGAATGAGGCGTTTAAAATTAGTTTTCAATATATGTAAATAATTGAATCAACCAATTTTGCTATTCGTTTAAAATTGGTATCAATAGAAACAAAGTTAATTATACGCTCCTCGTGGAAACAAAATGTAACTTACTTTTTATGATATGACTATGATGTTATAG
>CAIGRR010403251.1:0-15542 GCA_903798365.1 Fraxinus sp. 1973-6204
GAAGCTCTCTCAATTAACAACCTTCTTAAAATCGTTCTGTACTTGTTCTGATATATATAGATAGGTCAAAAAATCAATGAACCGAGAAAAAAGCCTCTAAAACGCTAAATCAAGATTTCTCGTATAAATTTGTGCTCGAGTGAACGGCAAGTGACAGTCGAGCGATAGGGTGTCGCTCGAGCGAAGGAGGGGTGACGGTCTAGCGACGATGTTTCTGCTTTTGTAGCTCGAGCCAACCCTTGGCGACAGTTCAGCGAAAATCCGTGCCGTTTTTCTCCTTGTTCCAAACTCGAAACCCTAGACCTAATAACCAACTTTTATACAAATTGCATATTACTCCGTGAACTTTAACAACCTATCAATTTAAGTCATTTTGTTCACAAAATTTGTCAATTACAAAATCAACTAAAACGTAACACAAACTAAAACCTAACATGAATTTTGCTTAGGACATGGGAGAGGAAATACAAGGAATTGGCCTATTGACCGGGCCATATTTCCATACTAACACTTGATCACTAAAAAAAAAAAGTTAAAATGTATAATAGGTTAAGTTATACCAAAACACAAAAATACACTCTTTACCAACAGTCACAGCCTGAGAGATGAGGAACAAGAAATTGAAAATTACTCACACAGTTACACAGTCCACAGTCGATATTCAGTCGAAAAAACACCTTTACAGTTAAACCTAACGTCGATCACCACACATCGGCCATTATCTTCAACAAAGTTTTTTTTTTTTTTTTGGCACATTATGAGATTGTTTTTTCATTTATTGTCAATGTTTATTCTTCATTATTTAGATAGATCATTGGGTGTAGTAGAGATTTATGTACCTTTTTAAAAAAAAAAAAATTTGCACCCTCACTCTCACCATTTCCGACGAGAAACAGTCTGCCCAAAAGGTCGATTGTTTGCAATCGGCCCATAAATTTTTTTTTTCATTTCTTTATTATGATAAAAAAAAAATTTAATTATATTTTTTGTTAATTTAATTTTTTATTTTAATTAAATAATATTAAGTTAATTTTGTTTAAATTTTTTTTTATTATAATTTGTTTGGAAATAGTTTTAAAAGTTCTTAATTGTTTATTTTTTGATTGAAAATTATTTTTTTCCTATTGTTTTAATCAGTCAGCCCAAAGACCCCTTTTTCATTTGCGCGATTGAGCTTGACGATATTCAAGATCATTCGGCATTCTTGGCCGAATCATATTGAGCACCGAGTCCCTACGTGCCGTTACCATTGAATATCAATCGCTCCAATTTATGGGTAACGAGTACACGATGCCTGAATATATGCTCGAGTGGTTCATAGGGATGTGACCGAGTGTCAGGGAAAATCATGAGAGGGTTGTATGCATTTATATACATTCCAATGATATCAAATCAGCACTGTTTTGCCGTTGAGATCGTTTTTCCTGATTTCACTATATATGTGTACGACTCTGATAATTCTTGTCTAATACAAGGTCAGCTCGAGCTTCACCCGGAGCCGTTGGCTCTGATCGTCCATTTGATGGCTAGACGAGCGAAAGTGATTGTGCAGGACAAACTAGCCATCGTCGAGACAATCGAAATCGTAAGTACTTATAGTTTTTTTAATTTTAACACTTAGTTTTTCGCTACAAAGTACGACCAAATTAACACATTATTATTTATTTGCAGGGGCGATTGTGACATATTTGCAATAAAGTATATCGGATTTTTGAGTATAACACATAAGGTTGATGAAATTAACCAATCATGGATACAAAATTGGAGGAATAAGTTAGTGTGCGATTTGTATTGTGATCCGTGAATATTGCTTATTTATTTGTCAAATAATTGTAAATATTGTAAACAAATTGTGAATATCGAAAGTTAATTGTTTATTTATTTGTCAAATAATTGTAAATCTTCTAAACAAAATGTCAGTATTGGAATTTAATTAATTATTTATTTGTCAAATAATTGTAAATATTTTAAACAAATCGTAAATATCGAAAATTATTTTTCTATTTATTTTTGAAATAATTGTAAATATTGTAAATAAATTGACAATATCTAAAATTTAATTATTTATTTATTTGTCAAATAATTGTAAATACCGAAAATTTTAATTGTTTATTTATTTGTGAAATAATTATAAATATTGTAAACAAATTGTAAATATTGTTCAAGTATTAGCGAAATCATTACACATCGGTCTAATTGTCATCGAAGGGAATTTGACTTGTACAAAATTGGCGAATATGCCCTATTACTCTGCACCTACGTGATCGAGAAAACTCTCCAGTAGATGGTATTCCAGATTTACGTGGACGTTCAGAACCATGCGGTTCAACTTCAGGAGTCAACAAACTATCAAGTGGGAGAATATGGTCGGGAACTTCCTACTTGGTTTCATTCGGTAGAGGAAATATAGTCTCAGCGTATGTTGCTCTCCAATAATCAGCCGTATAATAAGGAGATCATAAGGTTCTCGCTGCAAAGCCTCTAAACATAGTCTCCACGATTACATGCTCGCATGAAAAATTCTCCAACTGAAATCAACAATAAGTGCAGGTGTTATCAATTAAGTCAACCATGTATGCCATATTACGCGGATATTTCACAGAGAAGCGCAACTGATCCAGTGGTTCTACATTCAGCTTACTCTCAACCTCTGCAGCCTTGAAGAGCTTATCTCGCAACCACTGCTGCAGCTTGTTACAAATGTTCTCAATCATTGCGTTGATAGGTAACTTTTTTGATCCTTTTTGAACAATACATTGAGAGATTTCGCATTATTTGATGTCATTATGTTGTATCGATGTCTTGGAAAATGTGATCTCGCCCAATGTTCAATTTTTATTTTCATTAGATACTCCCACACCGGGAATGATTTACTCCCTATTTTTGCCATGAATTTATTACACTCTTTGATACTATAAGTTTCGACCGCTCTCCTGAATAATGTAACGATGCCTTTGCCTCGATACTTAGTCTTCAGGTTGCCTTGTATATAGTACATCCAATACCCATGATGTGCCTCGGAAAAAACTTTAGCGATACCATTTATTATAGATGGTCCTCGATTAGTTACAAAGACAAGGTCCTCGACTTTCCCGATTACTTCCCTCGATTTTGTGAAGAATCAACGCATTAACAGATCATTCTTGCTGTCGATTATTCCGAATATAAAAGGGTAAATTTGGATGTTGGCATCTGATAAGTGCATTTTTACACACTTACATATGTCACAAAACATGGATTATTGTGGAAAGTAAATGTCAATATAGCTTAATTCTGTGTAATTTGTGTTTCGCAGGCTAAAAAAACGATCAACGTGGTGAAAATTCGAAAAAACAAGCAAAATGGGGTTAAAATCAAGTAAAATCAAAATTTGAGAACTTAAGTGCAAAACTGAAAAGTTGCGTCGATCTCACGATGAAGATTTTAGAGTGTTGGGCATAAATTGGATGAGTAAAGAAGCCAAAAGGATAAAATATAGTTGAAGTAGACATCAACTTCCAGCCGAAAAAGTTATGCATCGAATTTTTAGTCTCAGTTTGAGACCGCATAATGCATTTCAGGGCCAAAATTGATGGTTGGACATCCTTCTAGTGACCGCTTATAAATGTACTATACGACCGCATAGTACAAACTTTTGGTGAGATTTTGTTTCCTTTTTCCAACTGAAACTCTACTTGGTAACAAGATTTTAGGCATCCTATATATACCAAACTCGACCAAAACACGTAAGGGAAACCTAGAGGACGAAATTTTCAAGATTGGAGAGCATAGAACGAGGCAAAAAACATAAAATTCATCCCTAATGCATAAAGATTAATTGGGTGATATCGTTTCTTGCTTCTTTTTCATGTTTTATTCTTTCTACTATAATAGGCTAGGTTAATCAATGTTAGGTGAACGATTTGTAATTTGATGTTTTAATCTATAGTTTTATATATTTGACGCAAAAACACGTTTTTGAATTATCGAATGATTTATATAAATTAATTTCCTTAATGATTATAGTGCACGATAATTATGTGAGTTTGGTGATTTGTTTCATGCATTCGAGGGAAATAAATTTGATATATAAAAATTATCATAAGGTCCGATAGGGAATATAAATATATCGATATACCTTATTTGAATATCTAAGTGTTCATAAAATCACTTACATTCTTATATATTCACATCCGTCATAGAGATATAGTCAGGTTGTATGTGAGGATAGGTCCAACATTACTCAAGAGAGATTATTGGATATGATGGGAACATTGATTCGTCATATTGGATTTGTGTCGTCAAATTATAAAACTAGTGTTAGAAATAATTATTACTTGGGGATTCGAGATCCTAGTGCGTCCTTCATTCATAAATTACATAAAATTTGTATTCAACCATCAATTGCATTTAGTTTAGTAATTCACATTTGCATCATAGTTGAATAAATTCTAGTTAATATTATCATTCCGGCTAAGTTCGTAGTAAATATAAATCAAATTAAATAAATCTATGTGGGAACGATATTCTGNAATTATTACTTGTGGATTCGGGATCCTAGTACGTCCTTCGTTCATAAATTACATAAAATTTGTATTCAACCATCAATTGCATTTAGTTTAGTAATTCACATTTGCATCATAGTTGAATAAATTCTAGTTAATATTATCATTCCGGCTAAGTTCGTAGTAAATATAAATCAAATTAAATAAATCTATGTGGGAACGATATTCTGACTCAAAAGGTCCACTTTATTACTTGTCAACGATCCGCACACTTGCGGGAGTTCACATTCGAAATATAGTTTTACGTGACAGCATCTTGACACGTAGCAATAATTAACTTGCTTCCGTATCTAGCTTTCAAAATTGTACCATCGACTAAAATTAAGGGTCGCATCGCATTTCGAAATCCTTGAATACATTGTCCAAGAGCCACGAAAAAAAAACTTAAAGCAATTATGGCCCTCCGTCTAGATAAAAAATATAGATTAAGGATTAGTTGTACCCATATTATGGCAATACCTGACCAATTTAGCATGCTCTCGTCGGTCGTGCCCATTAAGTCCTTCAACACGCATTCTTTAGCCTTCCAAGTCTTCGGTAGTTCATGACCACTTCGTACTCTTGACGGACATCATTAATGATATCCAAAGGTCTGTAGATCGTCTGCGAGTCCTGATACTTGTTCATTATCTGTCGACCAATAAACCATGCACGGGCTTGTCTGTGATCATTTCGACGATTTCTCACTTCACAACTATGTTCCCATGTATACTTGCGAACTACAAAAAAAAACTCATTCGTGTCCAACTTCATTTCTTGTAAACGCCAACGGTAACTTTCATCGACGTATACAATCGTCAGCAATGACTTGTTTGATTTCTTCATTTTGAACTCGAAGTTGTATTTTAGTACAATTTTGTGCGCAATTTTGTGCAAATCTTTTTTTTTTTAAATAGTTACTCGGCATAAAAATTCTAATCATCAGGAACCACTCGCGAAGAATTAGATGATGGTTCACTCGATCCAACCCCTACGCTCCCGCCCCACTCGTGTCTTTGATGGGATAAAGCAATCAAATCCTCATTTGAAAATTCATTATCATTCTCATTATCGTGAACTACTGACGAAATTCTATGTGTAATATTGAGATCACGATGATGATCAACTATCTCTAGAATAATCACATCATCCTCCCGAGATACCTCCATTGTGTTCCAAAAATCATTTGCATTGTGATCTCCTTCATTCGAATCTTCGGATTCACCTTCAGTAATATTCATCATCACTAAAGTCAAGCAAAGATAAGTCATGCTCATGTTGTTCAATTCAAATAGGTAATTCACTTCAGCATCAAAAACAACATTCATAGGTGGAATCGAAATGGATGAATACTTGTTGAATTTAAATTTTTGTTCTGTATTGTACCGAGAGAGATCAAATTTGAACTTGTTTGCTAAATCGTGGTACATTTTCGCATATGATATGCTCGATGTTATGGAAATACAAATACCACAATGTATATCACTCTACCATTATCATACCCGTGGATCTTTTTCATCCAATTCGAAATCACCAAAGTAACAAATTGGAACCACAACCATATTTGCATGACGAAACAAGATTTTTGATTATATAAGAAAATAGTCGAAAAATCAAACCGACCACTGGCTATTATAATTTTTTAAAAAAAACAGCTTAATAGCCAACTGTTATAGCTGTAACCGTCGGTTGTTACGACCGGCTGTTAACATCAACAGTTGACTGTTACGGTCGTCTGTTAACATCAACAGCTAGCTTTTATGACGATCATGATATGTAGATAAATTTCTTCTTGTTTATGCTTAAAAAAATTATAGATCAGTTAAAAAAATTTATCTACATGTTAATCTATGTTGAAATAAGATTTATTGATTAAAAATATATACTAATTTAGCGAAAATGAAATTAAACATACTGTACTTACCGATTCGAAATGATAGACTTAAAAACAAAAAAAACTCTTGTTCAGTATTTGATCAATTTATGAGATTCTGAAGTTGAAGTATATGAAAAATAAGAGAATTTTTAACTGTAATGAAATAAACAGATAAGAAAAGTTAACTGATTTTGAAATTTTATGTGTGAAGTGTTTAGTTTTTACTTGTTAATTAAAAGGGTAGTATTATCTTTTAGTTAAAAATTGTTTTTGTATTTGTATTGTTTACTTAAGGACATTTTTGCTTTTTATAATTTAAAAGATCATTGTGGAAATATGTCATTGTTGGAAATTCAAAGTCAAAATATGGAAGTTAGACCATGCCATTTTTAAAAGTACCCCGACATAGGGACTGTTGTTATGCCAAGGGAAGGGGGTAGGTATGGACTTTAGCCCAGGCTTGCCCTAGCCCAATTAAAATTTCTAAAAGTAAAGAAAAAATGGAATCTTTTTCTATATGTCAGTATAAGAAAAAAATAATTTATCCCCATGGCCCCATCCTTTGTTATGTTTCCACCTCCCAATTATCTCCACGTGGAAACTGTAAGGAGAACTTGTACACGTAGACGATTTGAGCCTATGGCTTAGGCTAATGCGTCTAGGACTTGGGTCAATACCTCAAATCGCCAGGAAGCACAAGTCGAAGCCAAGTGCTTGGCTCATTGAACAAAGCCCTTTAGGGTCTAAAGAGGAAGACCTCAAGTGACAAACGTAGGGCAACAAGATGGAGATATATACATTGCCTAAATATCTTGTGATAGGTATCACTTATCGAGGTATATTCTTAGTGGGGCATGTATCAGGCCATCAAATTAATTTGTCATACATCATTTCGTCTTAACACGAAAATATGAATGATTGGATGGAACAAGGCATGAAGAACCAATCAACGCTCCCTTACAATTGGTATTATAGTTAAGTTTATAAAATCGTAAGTGGAAGTCAGCTTTATCAATCACTTACTTTGGGTAAGTGCAACGAGGTATGGAGGGGAAAAGCCTGTCCAAGAGGTTAGAACTCCTTGTGCACCTCGAACTCTATAAATGCATCTGCAAAGTTGAGGTACATGAAATCTAAACTTTTATCCAAAACCCTCTAACTTGTCTTCGTACATCCAGATTTTATCATCTAACTCGATCGTCTGAGTTCATTAGATCTCTATACCTCCCATTGGAGCTACAATCTTACATTCTAATGTTGTTTTCGTGTGCTGGTACCATAAAGGAGGAGAAAGAGGTGGTTGAATTCTATTGACCTTAGGGACGGGAAGATGAGATAAATTAAAATTGCAAAACATTGATAATAATAGAATATGTAAGTGCTAACTGTTGGTTTTTAATTTGTCATGTGGGCCTACATATGTTAATTGTGTATAAAAGACTATCTTAAGGTTAAGTCTAATTAAAGTGATCTAATAAAAAATTAAAGTTATGGGATTTGGACACTAAATAAAGTGTAGGCCGGATTATATGTGTAAAGATTGGATCCATTAGGGTTGTATTTGACGATTGACCGAATATATATAGAAATATAAATAGGGTTATGGTCCCCAATTCATATTTAATTTCTCATTTTTTGTGTCATTCTATCAACACAAGAATTAAAAGAGAAAGCATATTGAAAAGAAAGATAAAAAAATCAACTCGAGAACATGCAATTCACAATTAACAATCAAAAAGAAGGAATTCAAAAATCAAGAAGCAAAACCAGGGATAAGAATTAAAAAATCAAAGGGAGGCAAAATTCAAGATTAAAAGTGAAGAAGCCAAACATGAAAAGATTGTAGTTCAAGTTTCATAATTTAAGATCTGGAACCAAGATTCAGTAATAAGGAATCATTCCCAATGAATTAAACTATGTTCCGCATTTAATAATTTCCTTTGTGATTTGACATGAAGAATCTTTGCAATAAAATAATTACGTTTTCACGTTTTTAAGATTTAAAGTTTCATAAGAATTCTGAAAAGTGATATCAGACCCAACTCCATATTAAATCATTGAGACAACAGAGAGAATTTTTTGGTTGAAATTCATGCTTTGGATTCCTCAATTTTTGTATGTGAGTTTTGGACCTAAATTTCAAAAAAAATTAGATTTTGGAAAATTTTTCGAATTGAAATTCATAATTTGATTTTATAAAACTTGAGATGAGAATTTCAAGCCCTAGATTTCAAAATTTTGGAATTTTTGGTAAATTTTCGGACTTACATCATTGCCGCAGCACTGTAGCACCGTGTTTGGATGATGTGGCACTACATTATGATAATATGGGACAACGTCACGGCGCCGAATCGCTGTCGGGTAGTGCCCAAGCAGCGCTGTTTTACTAGAGATTTTTTTTAAAAGAAAAATAAAATTTGAAAGGGTAAAAGAGCAATTAAATTTCAAATCTTGGTATTTCAAACTTATTTTGAATTATTAATTTTCTAAAATAGATTAATTGAAATAACATATTACCAAAGTAATCTCTCTTGTCTAAACTAATTTATTTTGAAAACTAGGAAGATTGTGTGTACGTAATTCATGCGGATACTCACCAACTCAAAGAAATGTCAATATTTGGTTAAATTATTTGTACAGACGTGATGATAAATATGTGACACTAATAAAGTTTATTTTTGTGTGAACATTGAGTCGGTCCAAAAATAGACTTCATATTTGACATGATTTATTGTCAATATTTGATTACTATACCAAAAGTAACACTTACAAGTTAATATTTCTATTCAAAGACTAAATGTCAAAGTTGTGCCCAGTCTCTTGTGATAGAGCTCACCATTATTCAAATTTATTGATTGCTCAATATGGATTCCCATGTGAACATGTTAATTAATTTAAAATTGTCTATTCAGTTAATCCATCAACTTCTGCAATATCTGCCAACATTAATTCAATTCATGTGCTTGAACCAAAGTTTAAGGGTTAGAAAGAGAATGTTTGTATCGTTCTTGGCAGCATGAATCTAGACCTTGCGTTAAATACTGAACAACTCACTACTCTTACAAATAAGAGTTCCGCTAATAAAATGGGACTCGAATAAGTTAGATCGTTCAAACCGCATTAGTCTTATGATCATGGAGCACGAAATTCCAGCGACATCTAGGGATGCTGTGTCCGAAAATCTAACTACTGCCAAGGAATTTCTAAAAAATTGAAAAACACTACGCAAAAGGCAAAAAGGCCGAAACTAGTACGCTTTTGGCTACTTGATTTCACTAAAGTATAAGGCTAAAGAAAACATAAGGAAGTATATCATGGATATATCTCATCTTGTTTCAAAACTAAAGGTATTGAAGTTTGAGTTGTTTGATGACTTACTCGTGCATTTGGTTTTGATTTCTCTCATTACACAATTAAGTTAATTTTAGGTCAGTTACGACTATCAAAAGGGATGAGTGGATTCTTAATGAGCTCATTTCATATTGTGTGCAAAAAGAAGAAATGCTAAAGCAAAAGAGAGCTAAAAGTACTTATTTGACAAGTACCTCTAAGGATAAGTTAAAGAATAACAAAGCTGTATTCTGTTCAATTCATAAGAAATAGAAAAAGCCTGAAAAATGATAATTTTTCTCGCTGTTACTTTCGTAAAAAAATTAGGACACAGAGAGAAACTGTACTAAATACCACGCTTGTTGTTTAAAGAAAAGTACACTTCTACTTTGGTTTGCTTTGAGGTTATTTATTTTCAATATCAAGATACATTTGGTTGATAAGTTCTAGTGCCACTATTCATATAAGTGTGTCTATGCGGGGTTTCTTGAACTGTTAAAGCAAATTAATGTTGAAAGATTCATCTATGCGGATCGATGGAAAATCAGTTAAAGTTGAGGCTATAAGGACTTCTAAGCTATTATTAAAGGCTAGTTATTATTTGGATTTGAAAGAGACATTTCGGGTACCATTTTTCAGACAAAATTTGGTTTCTATTTCTATTTTAGACAAATTCGGTTACTCTTGTTCATTCGTGATAGGTATTTAATGTTATGTAATTGGCTATTCTGTGTACAAAATGACTATATTTGATATGTTGTAAAAAGTTAAGGAGTAATGTACAAATTGTCAAAAGTATGGTTTTTAGGTCTAGAGTTCGAGAATGGAAAAAGAAAGAAAAATGGTGTGGATTTTCACTAGATTGTCGCTAAGGCTTGACTCGAGCTTCAAAAACAAAAACTACGTCGCTAGACTGTCATCACTCCTTTGCTCAAGCGTCAAGCTGTCGCTCGACTTTCGCTGAGCCCTCGTTCGAGCGACGGTGTTGTCCGAAAATTTTTTATTTCATTTTCTAAAGGCTTTTCCCCGTCCCATTCGTTTTATAACCTACCTATAAATACTTGAAAGCCACATAACAGTTTTTTCCAAGGTTGAACATTAAGCAAACTTATTGATCTCAGATTCTCTTATTCCCTTGAGACTTTCTACCTTCATTATTCACATTGTGATCTTTTCTTGGAGGCGAAAAATATCAGTTTCACAATCCAAATACTAAACTATTGCTTCCTCCTTATCTGTCAGAGTTGCTGAAGATCAAGGAAAGGTGAGTAGAGTTCCAGTTTTGTTGAAGAACGAGGTGTTCTTTGTGCATCCACATGAAATAGACGATTCTACGAAGTTAGGTGTTGATGCAGGATCGCAGAATCCAGGAGGGATTTGAAAATTGTAGTTGGGAGTTGGTGCAAGAGCACAGAATCCAGGAGAGTTGTAGGAATTGCAGTCAGGAGATCAGATAGTACGTGTCCTCGTCTAGTCTGGTAGACTGTAAGTTAAAGAATCATTTATAGTAGATTGTTGACTTGCAAAGTGCCCGGAGTTTTTACACAATTGAGGTTTCTCAGTAATCATTTTTTTGTTTCTTTATTGCTTAAGTTATCTGCGGTATTTAAGCATAGAAAAATTTGAATTGCATGTTTAAACATCTAGAATAATAATTAAATTAGTGACTTGTTGCTATTTAATTCTTAAGTTATTGTTTATTCCGCATTATTACATATTCACCCACTTCTAGGTAATGATAGGGTCAAACTACGTAACTTTCAATTGGTATCGGAGCCTTAATTCGATTCTTGACCCTTAAGTCAGTCTTTGTCTGTGCTTCCGTTCTTTGACGGAAGCAATTATGCTTATTGGAAAGTTCGAATGAGAGCTTTCCTTAAAGCTTTGGAGGAACGTATTTGGATGAGCGTTTAGACTCAGTGGACTCCACCTTCAACTACTATTGCTAGTGTGGTCACACTTACTGATATTTTCCTGTGGACTAAAACGAACTTAGATGAGTGTAACTGCAACAACAAAGCCTTACATGCCCTATTTATGGTTGTGTTTGCGGAAGAGTTTAGGAGAGTGTCGATGTGTGAGATTGCTGATGAAGTTTGAAATATTTTAGAAACCACACACGAGGAAACTAAAATTGTGAAAAATTCTAAACCGTAGATGTTAACCTCTAGGTTTGAAGAAATTAGGATGGCGGATGATGAATCATTTGATGACTTCTATGCTAAGCTTAGTGACATAGTCAATTTGAGTCTCAATCTAGGTGAAAGGATCTCCGAGTTCAAGATTGTTAGACAAGTCCTTAGATCCCTACCCGAAAGGTTTAGGCCTAAAGTCACCGATGTTGAGGAAAGTAAGGACCTAGATGCTGTGAAAATAGAAGAACTTGTAAGATCCCTTCAAACTTATGAACTCATCGTTTCTCAACCTAAAAAGGTTAAATCCATTGCCATGAAAACTATTAGAGAAGAAGAAAGTAAGTCTACTGATGCTAAGACGCTTAGAGAATTTCAGAAGGTGATAAGGAATATAAGGAAGCCTCAAGAATGAAGAAATAAAGTCCCTAACAAAGTCTCAAAAGATAGGCGTGAGAGAAATACCTCTAGGACCCCCATTAAGAAAAATCAATCCATTTAATGTCATGAGTGTCAGGATTACGGTCACTATAGGAATGAATGTCCTAATCTGAAAAGGAGTTCAACTAAAGAAAGACGTAAGGCATTAGCAGTGACCTTGAGGTTTGAGTTATGAGGAATCAAATTCTAGTGCTCATAATGATACATCTGGTGGTGAGGATACACAGAATTTCATGGCTTTCACTTCCATTGTTACGATAGAGTCTGATAAAGAGATTGATAAAGTTGAAAGTGATGAACGGAGTGAAAAATTTAAGGAAGAGTCGGAGGATGAACAGATATTCAGGAATCTTATCGTGAACTGTTTGAGGAGAGTCTAAAGATTAAAAAGGTCGATAAAGCTGTGTTGAAAAAGGTTAACGATCTTGAACAAGAGAAAGAAAAACTCCTGGGTGACCTTCAGGGCTCTAACAGAAATTTAAGTGAGTTGAAACTTGTTAATGAGAACTTCGAAGTAAAAGTTAAATCCTTAACAAGTGATCTTGAAAAATTTAACACTCAATTCCAATCATTTATGAGTGGTTCACAGAAGTTGGATAATCTGTTGGGGATGTACAAGCCTGCTGAAAATAGGCATGGTCTGGGTTACGTTCATAATGGTAATACTATTGCTAGTTCATCTAAGACCACGTTCTCCCGACCACTAACAAAACTCGAAATACTATTTATCCTGAACCAAAGGTCAGGTATGCCTTAGGATCGAGACCTACTTATCAATGTAGGGTCAATCATTTTACATATCGGCAACAACCTTAGAGCAGGTATGAACCTAGGTTTATTCCCACTTGCCATCATTGTGGTGCTCTGGGCACACAAGACCTAGTTGTCGTAAACGTGTGATTAGAAGTAAAAGTCAGGACTTCTCTAGCAAGGTTCACCTTCTTGCCAATCAAGTTAGCCATTTAACTGAGATGATGACTCGGTTAACTAAATCACTTCTACTTTTAAGAAGGTTTGGGTTAAAAAGAGCGACCTAGAAGGTCGTAAAAGTGATTATGCTCTTAAAGGTAAGAGCATTCATATTTCGACGTGATTCGGTTCTTAGATGCATGCACGTGTAGTTTATTGAGTCCATTCATTCTTGCATGCATCCCACTTATGTGTGTTGTGTCCTTATTTTGTTTTGTGCTTTTATTTGTTTTGGTATTGATTTTTTTTAATAAAAAAAAATTGTTTTCGGGCTCTAGACACTTATGGTGCGCTGAAACATATCATTTGTGACCAAGTGTGCATTTGTATGTTCTACACTGTCATTTCCATTATTTGGTTTGGTTTAATGTGGTGTATTGAGTATATGTTTCTTCATGTACCATTTGCACAGCACACACTGTGATCTTGTGAGTGAATCTGGACCGCGTGTGTGAGATTTGGGATGTCTATCATCTGTTGATAATGTGATCTTGAACATGAATTGACCTATATTTAGATGACCTTAGCTCATGATAAATCTCTCTGTATTATTTTAATAAAAAAGGATGTTTTGGTTCATCTTATACTGTTGTTGGAAGCCTATTTGACTCGAGTAATTAAGCCCGAGGGGTTTCTTATAACCTTGTGCCTAGGTCAACTGACTTGGATTAATCAGCCTAAAACTCGTTACAGGAGTCAATTTAGTCGCTTAATGGATAAGAGTCAGCGCATAAAATACAATATATGAGAAAACCAATATAAAAAATTATATGCTCAAATTCAGGCGGAGAAAAGAAAAATATGTATGTAATTGAGCTCGTTTTCAGGTCTAAAACTTTTATGGGTTTGACTTTCATTAGTAAGGAAAATTCTTATTTAACAGTGAGAATCATGTATCTTTTCTTACAAATTTAAGGTTTGGAGTCATGTTCACGAAAGTATGGTAGCACTTAACAGCGTGAGTCACTTATACACTTTACTCTATTTTGAACTGAATTAAGTTTGTGGGAAAGTTTTTATCGATAATGTTTTACTTGTGAATCATGCAATGGTTGAAGTTCATCAGGTTGACAAGAGCTTAATTTGCTTAATTTAAATATTGTTGAGAAAAAATAATAATAATAATAAATAAAGAAAATGCTATTTTTATTTATTTTCAAAAATTTAGTTCGATTTTTGTCAACAAATTTTCGCTGGCTTATTGCTAAGCCACACTCGAGTTACAGAAACAAAAGTTGGCTCGCTTGCTTATCGCTCGACTATTGCTCGAGTGACAACCCGTATATTTGAATTTTAACGTTATTTTTTAGGGTTTTACGCTTTTTTTTTTTTGCCATTTTTCTCTTGATTTCTCTCAAAATTTCATCACCCACATAAAATTATTGCTTTCCTTACACTTTAATCATCCCAAAACACTACATTTATGTGCTATTTCATTGAATCAACAAATTTTCTAAGGTAAATCTCTTAAACCCTATTTCCTTTCAATTTTTGCATATTTTTTTTGGAAATTTTCAATTTTTGGCCATTATTGCTTCACATTTTGGCATTGACGTCTCATGTTTTACTCATTCTCATACTATATCCTCATTTTTGCACATTTTTACAACGAAAATTGAATTTTTGGATGAATTTCCCGCGATTTCTATCCATGTTCTTCATTTTTTTTGTGTTTGTGCATTTTGGATGTCTATTGGTCAATTAGGGATGAACTTTGGTGGTTGGTTGAGAGTTGTTGATTGGTGTCATGAGTTTGTGGAGTAGTTGAGTGCTTTCATTCAATTTTGGGCGTATGTTTGTAGTCGTTGGTTTGTTTTGGTGGGTGTTTTGATTGGTTTGTTGTTACCCGATTATTGGAATGTGGTGGTTATTGGTTTAGCTATCTTGATGTTGTCACATTTTTCTGGGTGTGGGCACCGCTAGGTGACGTCCCGTCACTGTGACATGACATCATGGCATGCGTTATGTCTTCACGTCACCTACGTCTAGGCATCACTGCATGTCGTTATGCATTTATTCTGGAGATGTTGCATTTACCATGTTTGCCTTGGTTTGTACGCATTCATGCATATCATGTATTTCATGCTTTTCGTGTCATGGGGACGAGGGTAGGGCTGTAAGCAAAAATCGTTAAATCGAAAAATTGAACCGAAATCGCATTTTAGAAACTGTTGATTTGGCGCCACGTGGACCGGTCAACGAAATGGTTTTGAACCAAACCTAACCGGTAAAAAAGGGTTTGGTTTAGGTTTGAGAATTTTAATTGCGGTT
>CAIGRR010403261.1:0-10798 GCA_903798365.1 Fraxinus sp. 1973-6204
AAATGGAACGTTAGAAAAATGACCGTTGGAGCCAAAATTTATCATACCGGAAGTCCGGTACGCTAATTTTGGCTCGGAACGTCCTCGTTTCTAATTTTTGTCAAATGTAGGTATTTGATGGACGTTTTAAAATGTTTTTCAAGGTATTCGTTATTTTTTATCATACATGTTTCAATTTTTCCCTTTGAAAACATATTTTTCGAGTGAAAACATTTTGTCGTGATTTTTGATCGTCAATTCAAAAACTTTTTGGCTCGTCACGATTCATCGCCAAGTATTGAAATATTTTACATTTACATATGATTTTGATAAGTCCAAGTACTTTGTTTTGAATATCTTGACGTGCACTTCTTGACGGTACTTCGACTTTTTATCTCGATTTGCGTTGAGATATCATTTTCGCAGGTTTTGCCATATCATTCTTCAATGGAATGATTGTATGCAAATATACTAGGTCTCGAACTTCGTGTCATCAATTTTATTCATATGCAATAATCAATATGGACATTTGAAATCAATTTGTTAGTAATAAATTTAATTTGTTTGTGATAATCAAAACGAGAAATCAACATAGGTCAACAAATGACGACTATACGAGTAAAACTCATGGCTATGCCTAGACGTACGAGCCATTCGAGTTCGTTTAGGACTCAAAAACTATTTTTTAAAGTTTTAGTGCTATTTTCGTCATGTAGTTTATTTCGAATTCTTTTTTAATTTTAGTCATATTAAATTAGATTTTCATGTAAACCTTTACAAATAAAGAGTTATCTCATTACTTATTTTTAATATTACATTAATAAAATTCATGAATTTAATTTTTCATAGTTTGGTGAATTTCAAAATTAGTGTTTTTAAAGTTTTCGCTTGAATTCTTTGTTTCGTGCTGCGTCAACAACTAAGTACAACTACACATTCTATGAAACCTACAACTATTTAACCACATATTTCATCAACTTTTTATCAAAATCTATTAAAAGCCTAATTTTAATTACTACCCAACAGAGGTTTAGTAATCACTTGAGTTGTTCCATGAGAGTTGTGTATATCTAGTTATGAAATCTAATATTCTAGATTTTAACCGAAATAGTTAATTTTTGATTTTGATTTTATTTTAACTGATTTGAAAGCAATATAAAACTTGTGGCGAAATTTATAAGATTTACTGATTTAGAGTACTCCACCGTAATAATACACTTTTAAACCCATTTATCCAATACGAGATTGAGTCGTTCTCAAGTAATTTTAAACATATTATTATACACGACCCTACAATTTCTCTATAAAGGACAAATGTGCGTAAAAATGCATTCAAGTTCAAAAAATATTCCTAAAAAGACGTGCAAAATATATGAGTATATTTTTATCTCCTATCAAACTTTTACCTTATTTACTTTTAGGGCCCAATCTATATTAAACCTCTCAAAAGTAATACAAGCAATAAATACATTCAAATGTTGATCACTCATTTCGAACGTGATAAGTACTTAACAAACAATCAACCAAATGAATTAATGTAAAAAATAAGAAAAATCGAATTAAAGCTTCATACAATTTACATAATCATCCTAACGTAGAAATGTTCAACCTAACATCTTTGGATTACAAAAACACATTTTTAGAAAGTAATACATAATCGGATTTAATAAAGTACAAGACAAGTGATAACAAAACTTCTTTTTTCCGCTTCGAAAATCTTCAACGGTCTCCATCTTTCTCTTCCTTTTGAACTCGAAGAAAATCCGGGATGAAGGAGAACTATTAGAGTTTTTGTCCCCAAAATTCTCTAATCATTCCAAGTCCAAGGGATCATCTGTGTATAGGCATGAATTAGAGCTCAAAAATCATGTGCCAAAATTTCAAATATGCATGCCACTTGAGTGGACCTCTCCTTGCTCGAGTGGATAGAGACAACAGTATCTTCCTATATTATGGATTCGCTCGAGCGAGCAATTCCCTTTTATAGTTGACAAGGAATTTCTCCTTCAGTTTGTTTTTTTTTTCTTTCGATCTCCTAGGCTCGGCTCTTCATTCCTAACTCTCGGGCCATTCAAATATGCGCTACTCCTTCAAATTTTCGATCCCTTTTATCATCAGTGCTCTCCAAGATCATGTATGATCTTAAAAAAATGGATAACAAACTAATTCTAAAGACTCAAAATACTATCTAAAGTATTGTTAAGGAGTTGAAATAAGTGTATAGAACATCATTATCACTTAGCATTAAGGACGATATTATTTAGTTAGTTTTTTTATTTTGTATTCGTATCTAATGACAGATTAACGAATGAAACGTGTTTGAGATATAATTACTAGTTCTAGTCTTCAAGAACAAGTCGTGTACTCCATCGAATGGACTAAAGTCATTGAAACACGACACTAACTCGAAATGCTAAGCAGCAAAGAATAAAAGACCACGAGTGTGCACATTATTTTGACAAATTATATTCAGAAATTCTTAATCTGTTACTAAACGTTTTAATTTAGATTCTCTCCCTATTATTCCAACAGTTATTTCTTCTGCTCCCTTCAATCATGCAAGCTACTGTAACATGGAAATCTAGCTGTCGAGCTTCAGTATAAACTGCCACGCTTCATTTCAGTACAGAATTTTCTTCTTTTCTAATATAGAACAGTACCCTTTTCTCAAGCATCAATGTGGGGTTCAATTTCTTGGCCTGACACGTACTCTACAGTGTGGTAGTGGAAATAAGGCCTGTTTGGTACACAATAAAATTTTCATTTTCATTCTTCTACTCATTTTCAATCACACATTCTTCAATAAAATAATATTTTCCATCACATTTATAACTTTTCCTTTTTTTTCAACCAAACATTCTCTATCAATCTACTATTTCAGAATACATTCTTCCAAAATAATGCGACTCAAGCACACCCTAAAATTCCCGTCCCAGAACATCATATAATCAAAGGCAGAGACTCATGCTGTGTCTGAAAATAATGTATCTATGCAAAGTATTTTATAATGGACTTTAGGTTTTGAGTGCTTGGCATTATTGTTACTTTGAATGCAGGGTTTTCTTACATAAACTTTTAAGAAACTTTTCTCCTCGTGAGCTTAGAAGATGACACGCCGATGAGCTATATTTTATTCTGATACTTTGTTCGATTTGTTGTTGTATATCTGACCGGGTTCGGAAGCAACGTGTCGTCCGCACAAGTTGCCCTAATGAAATATGTATAAGGATTGGTGGTTTAAATTTTAAAATGTGATATACCCTAGAATTAACCATGAATGAAAACATAAAACATCTGATATTGGACATAAAATGTTTCTTGAAAAACACAACTATAAATAAGATCTAAATTGATTAAAAGCTGCTTATAATGTTTAATTAATGATGTTAAGTTGGTACTTATGGGATGTGCCTCTTTTTCATCAATAATTGGTGTTTTCACCACTTAATTTATTATTTAGGGCATCAATGATAGGTTGAATCTAGTGGAAGCCATACTTTACACGTCTAAGAAAAAGAAATTATTTTTTTAAACTATGGGAATGAAGCATTTTGGTATCCCCATGTCTTCTTCACATAAATCAAACACTTTAAGTGGAATCCAACTCCTACTTCAACAATGGCTTTCTTCTTCGTTGAAGTGGGTTCTCGCTTTCACCACCTAACCCCCTTAGTAAAACAAAAAAACAAAAAAGAAATCATTATTCCATGTCTCGTACACATTACTAGACAAACTAGAGCCCTGTTAGATTTGGATTAAAATTCAATTAAAATTTGAAGTCAAAGTCGATAATTAATTTTAATCACACATTTCATGAAATCCACAACTTTTCAACTACACATTTTATTAAAATCTACTAAAAATCTAAATTTAATATCTACCAAACAGGTGCTAGATATATTTAAGAAAGAGAAAGACATTAAAATCTTGCTTATTATATTGATTAAAAATGCTCATTTGATCAGTTCTAAAAATTTATTAAACCCTCCGAATCATGTTTCAAATTATAGGATCAACGGAGTCTATAGCACTGTCTAATACTGTGTACCATTAAAGTTAAAAGGGCATCAAATCCATTAACAAATGACTTTTAGGATACTCTTTTCATCTTTTGAGGTGGGCTCTTACAAATCCAAGTGCCCAATAGTGTAGACTTGTTCTTGTGTTCAAGAGCAATGCCCTCGTTCCACCCATTAAGGTCTAATATATTAATTTTTCCAAGATCTCTTCTTCATTTTATATGTAGTTCCTAGGATCACTTGTCCACTAGGTAGTTGCATTTCTTTACCAATTTTATAAGTTGGAGTTTATTAGTTCTTTATGTTAGGAACATATTGATATAAAAACTTAAAACAGTTAAATAGAACCACATGTATAATTTAAAGAGTCTTCAACACATCCTTTATCATGTAGGTACACAGTGTTGATTTTTCTATTAAAGACTAGCACGTGAAGTCGTGAACATTTCATTTGAATGGATGGTAATGCACTTGAATCTAGAACTTTTCCTAAATGAGGTTGAATTTCATTTGTTGTCTATTCTAGACCACTAGACCTAAATAAGGTTGCTTTATTTCCCATTCTATCTTCATCTCTATATGTTACTTAGAACATTTTTACTATTGTTTTAGGGTTAGTTTTTTTTTTTTTTTTTTTCCTATAGGGTGAACTTAGTAAGAGACTGCATTGCCATTAATGGTTACAGTCTAAGAATCACATAAAGACAGCCTAAGATAGTTACCTAACATGCCTTTATGCTACCAATAATTGTTCTATTATTGCTCTAAGACATGACAGTTTAACTTGATTCAGTTAATTTGGAGGACAATAATGAGCATTTTGACTTTTTTTACCTACCCTAAATGCAGTCAGCAGTAATATTGTATATTATGAATGCTTTTCTTCGATAACTGTATTACTTACACAAGAAAAGTTCAGAGATAGTGATCAAAAATTATTTAGTCTATGTTTGGTACACATTAAGATTTTCATTCTTATTCTTCTACTCATTTTCAATCACACATTTTTCAATAAAATAATATTTTTCCATCACATTAATAATTTTTCATTCTTTTTCAACCACACATTCTCCATCAATCTACCATTCCAGAATACATTTTTTCAAAATAATGTGGCTCAAACAAACCCTTATATGTTCTCTTATAATCAATTTTCTTGAAATTAATGTTTGATTTTAACTGAATTAATAAATTAAATGCCCAAAAGAGACTCATTTAGAAGATCGATATATATCAGCTTTGGATTGGCCATGTTTATGTTTATAATTAATTAAATTTGTAATGGATAAACACAAGATATATACTAAATTTCCTGCAAGCATGTGTGAATTGAATTTTTTTGATTGAATCTTGCTGTTAATTCTGAATCCAGTATGTCTTTACAACTATTAAGATGCCTCAATTATTACAACAGTGTTTGACTGCCTAAAGCTATCATCCTTTAATGTCTGAATGAATCAATGCATGTGCATATATCTTTTGCGCCAAATAATACAGACCATCCCTCATCTTTGGAATTGTGTTGCAACTTGTATATATGCATGATTATTCGTACGTGCTTGTTTGAAAACTATACTAGATTTTTAAGGGAAATGTGAAGATGTTTTAATATTTATCATTTATGGTTCCCAAAGAATTTCCCTCTTATTCTATCCTAGTTAAAATGGAGAAATTTAGCATTCTAGGGCAACTTCTTGTTTGATTTTGCTAAAAATTAAATTTTTATTAGATTTTAATAATTTGATGAAATATATGGTTAAAAAATTGATAAAAATTATGGGTTCCATAAGGAAGCGTGATTGTATTATTAGGTTGGTCTGATATTGTAAATGAGACGCATGGTATGTAAGATTCAACCAAATTGAATAACATTGGAGAACAAAAAAAAAAAAAAGTTAAGATTTCATTGATTATTGTGCACAATGTCGTTAATAATGTGTTTCAAACTTACCCCAAAATTGTTTTAACGGTATGTGTCGTATGGAGGATTGGTTAGTCTGTTGATCTTTTGAACCCGCTTGACTAATCAACCAATCTTGAGGTAATTAACAATGAATAAAATTAAATTAAAATATACTGTCTAGTACTATGTACCAGACGTGCATAGTATCTATTAATCTATGTGACTTCCTTTTCTTTTCTTTCTTTTCCCTTCGTCTCTTAGATCAAGAACTAGGGAGTCAGTCCAATATGCTTAATCATATTGACCAGCTTTAATACTTTGGATTATATACTGATTCTTTGCATGACAAGTTGCAATTTTGAATTGAAATTCCACTAAATCTTATTCTGCAGCGTGATAATATTGTCTCATATCACATATTAAATGTGTTAAAATACTGATGCCTGGATAGAATTATTCCTTTTCTTTAAGATTTGCACATTTTGTGCTAGGAATGTTCCCATTTGGCCGCCTGTTCAAGCTTACTATACTTTTTAGCACGTTTGGAAAGATTTCTGGTACAGTTCACCAACTGCCGGCTCCAAACTACTACACACGTGTGATCACTTTAGAGCCGTCTGATTTGGTAGCAAAGTGTATCTATAGTCAAGACAAGACTTAAAACTCACATAGCTTGACGAAAAGGGAGAAAAATAACACCCCGAAAACGTTTAATCAAAGATAACGACATGAAATGAGAGAAAAACTTTTTATTCTACTAACGTAAAGGTCATTACAATCGATCAAATTTTGGTACATAAATTCAACATCACTCGAACCCCTAATAAAACTTTGAGGGTAGGAGTCGATTGTTTCCTCTATGCTTGTAGGGAGGTGCTCCTTCTAATGTCCTAATAAGGATGATTTTTTCCATTCCACTAAACGTTTGAGGAAGTACATAACCTGTCAAATATGAAACAATAAAGCATTAATAATCTAACACGTAAATTAATTCAAAACTTCCTTAAATAAATCTAGAGAATCTTCATTGTACTTGCCTCGGATGGTTCTTGCAAAGAATATGAAGCATTCGTTTCTTTAGGAGCTTTAGACACTAGAATTCCTAAACCTTGTCCTCTCTTGCGCAAAACCTGAAAATTAAAAGTCCCCGTCAGTTTATGTATTAAGCTCCCGTCTGGTGTAGTTAAAAAAAGTTATGGGATCTATTACATATTTCATTAACTTTCATTAAAAATTATTAAAAATGTGATTTTTGCGAAAAAAAAAAATGGGCTAAAAATTTTTTTATAATAGAAATCTCAACTCCATAACCAATTCGTACTTTGAATGCATCTTCATCGGTGCGATCATCACCAATATAAATTGGTAAGACATTGTCTGATTTGTCGTAACCTGAAGATCCAATCAAAAAAATAAAATAAATAAAATTAGTACTAGAAGTGGGTTTTATGTAAATAGTAACTAAAAATAGTATTCATCGCTCACCTAATGACTCTAACAAGAATTCAAGTGCATTTCCCTTGTCCCATTTAATGGCAGGACGAATCTCCAACACCTTCCTCCCTTGGCTCAATCTGAGCTTTGGATAGTCCTTAATCACTTCTTTAACTTGCTCTCCTAGTAAGCCCCAAATCTAATAAACAAGTAAAAGAAATTAAATCTCTCTCAAACTTCTCCATCGAAAGAAAATCTAAGAAATGACGTGAAGGACAACTTTTTTTTTTTTTTACCTTTTCATCTACGCAACGGTAGTGTACGGATAGACAAAACTTGTTGTTTTCAACTTTTGCACCTGGGACGAATTTGATTTTCTCCAACAAAATTTTGTTTACCTAGAAAAGATGACTGATTAGAATTGAGACGCTGTGGTAATAAAATTTTGGAATTTCCTATGAGAGTGAAATAGATGGAAACCTACCTCATCAATCATTGGCAAAAATTCTCTGGCAGGCTGGCAGAAGACAGATTGATTTCCCTAAACAGATATATAAAAAAAAAAATCAAAATATGAAAAATTATGCAGCAAAATGTATAGTACTGAATGGACCATTACGAGTGATGAAAACTAACTTTTCTTTGTTTTTTGTGTCCTTCTGTTGGTCCCATGATGTCCATTCCATGACTCCCTGCATAATAAAGCTCTGATAACTTCACAAAATTATACACTTTGGCTCTGCACCTTCCACTTACAATGGCTGTGGGGAAAAATTTGGCTACATCTCTCACTGCTTCTCTCATCTGATGATAATACAAAATGGGGAGAGAGAGAAGATTAATGAAAATAAGTTGGAATGAATTATAAGTAGAGATTTGCTTAATGAAGAAATTCGTTAACCTCATTAGTCATGAAAGCACGATCAGGATCCTCGACAATGGGTGATAATGTACCATCGTAATCAAGAAACACCACTATTTCCTTTCCTTTTGAAGCATTCATGATATCCTCGAACATGCTTAAAGCTGATGGATGACGAATCTGTTTAAGCATATATTATCAGGCAAATAATAACTTGTTTTCAAGATAAGTGCTTATAATTTAAGTAGAGTTGATGATGCTTACAATCCAAGAATTTTGATCTTCAGTTTCAGTGGCTCGACGAGTTGGTGAAGAAGCCCGCATTGAATCAGTAAAGGCATTAATCTTGGCTCCTCCTCCATTAGTTTCAGGCTTTTTAATCAACTTTTTTCTTGTAAAGAAGCCATTTGTTGCGACCAGTGGCTTGGGCATGGCGGTTGAGTATAGATTGGATTCAGACATAGCAACCGCAATTGCCATTGTAAGGGCCGATTTTGCATCAGAAATCACCAAATTTTGGTTGGTCATTTCACTCTTTTTCTGCAATCTGCATTCACATATGTAATGTCTCATATAATCATAGTGTCGAGTACTGTATAATCCCGACTTACAAAACATATAAGTAAAGTACCTGGAGAAGACTGGGAATTCTAATGGCGATGAAGTTGGGGAGAACAGAGGAGGGTATGGGGTGGGATGGGATGGGGTCTGGTCTGGTCTGGTCTTGCTTATGAAGAGAAAGATAGTTGGAAAAGACGCTCACTAATTCACTAATTGAACACACAATTTACAGACGGAAGGTGTGGACAATTTATAAGTGAGTTCACAGAAATAAGGGACGAAGAATGCTACTTTTTTCCGGCTTTCCCTCGAGCCTTAACTCGGGTCGGTTTGTATAAAATTTTCAAGTACTTTTTTGGAATCTTTTTGGGGAGAAATTGCAGCAGCGGTCCCAAATCTTTTCAATTTTTGAAAACGTTACCCTAACCTTCATTTTGTGTCAATGAAGGTGATAAACCTTTCATAAATATGCAATTAGAGTCCAAATGGATGAAAAACATCTATTTGACTATTAATTGACCAAATTGAAAGACTAAAATGGTAACTTTGCTATTTAACCTCATAAAATAATTAAAATATAAAAAGAAAAGAAAAAGAAAAAAGTATCCATCTCCTTCTTGACTCCATCCCCACTCCTCCTACCCAAACAAAAAACCACAGCCACCAACGCCCACGCCACGATCGCCACACCTTTCCTTTTCCAATTATCCCCGTTTGGGACCGCCACAACGACCACCACACCTTTCACCGCACCAACAATAGGTCCCGACAAAGTAATTTTCTCATTTCTGCAGCACTTCCTACCTCTACTCAAAGCCCAAAATGTACCCCATTTTTTGCCAAGAGTTCCAAAATTTTCTTGAAACGGTTATAGCAGTTCTCACTTCTCAAAAAATGATGAATAAATTCAAGAGAGATTCAACTATTTTCTTATGGCTTTGGTCACAACAATGAGTTTAGATTAGCGTCCAAATTATCATCTGTCAGTTTAGCCCATGATAATTGCACATACTCAATTTTGGTAACTAGTTACTGCAAGAAGAATGGGTTCTAATCCAATGTTGCTATATTCACTACATTGAACAAGTCATTCTCTCAAAATGGAAGATTGATGTATGCCTATGAGGTGATTGATATAATGATTAAAATTGGGTGATGAAAGTGGTTGATAATCAACCTTTTGGTATGATAGGTTTCAATTTGTTTTGTTTTGGAATGGAAGTGGAGGTGGGGATTGGTGGGGAAGGGGAAGGGGAAGGCGAAGGCGAAGGCGAAGAGTGGCAGCTGCGACTTGTGGCTATAGAAGAGCAATTGGTTTTGTTTTGGGATGGAGGTGGAGGTGGAAATTGGTGGGGAAGGTGGCGGCGAAGAGTGATAGTGACGGGTTGTGGATGTGGAAGAGCAAGTGGTTTTGTTTTGGGATGGAGGTGGAAATAGAAATTGGTGGGGAAGGGGAAGGGGAAGGGGAAGGTTGTGGCGACGGAGAGTGACTATGGAAGGAGGAGGAGGTGGGGGTTGGGGTTGGGGTTGATTCAGTTTTGGTGGGGTGAACATATCCTTTTATTATGTTTTTTTCTAATTGTTTTATGTGAAAAAATAATGAATTTATCATTTTCCCTATTTTAGATTTGATCAAAATCAATTTTATTGGTCAACTAACGGTCAAATGGATGTTTTCATTTGGACTCCAGTTGTATATTTATGAAAGGTTTTAGACATTCGTTGGCACAAAATGAAAGTTATGTAAAGTCTGCAAAAACTGAATAAATTAGGGACCGCTGCTACAATTTTTCCTTCTTTTGGTCCCTTTTGGCCTTTTCTATATTCTCTTCTAGAGTTAGAAACATGACTTCTTGTCAAATTAGTTTGCTTCAAACGTGCTGATATTGAAGTTTCTTAATTGTGACTTGTTATTTAGAATTTTGATATTGGAATTTGATGTCTCGGCATTTGAGTTTCTAGACAGATTGAATGTTTCAAAAACTTTTCTTGTAAATTACTTTTATTTCAGACATGTTGAACTTGAATTATTTAGTCTCT
>CAIGRR010403271.1:0-11319 GCA_903798365.1 Fraxinus sp. 1973-6204
TTTTTAAGAACTCATTTTTCTAAAATCCATTTTCAACCACACATTTTTTTCAATTAAATTCAAATCTTTTCCTTGCTTTCAACCAAACATTCTTCAAAAAATTAATTACGGAGTTTGTTATCAAAAAAAAAAAAAATAGGACTAAAAACAAACCATTAATATCATGTGTTCCGTGAGGGATGACAATGGGCCACGCTGCGTAGAAAATAAATAACCAGAATTAGCTTGGTGACAGTATGAAAAAATACTAAGAAATGTTTAATCATCTTCACTCGGCACAACCGTTGAAATAATATACTGCAATCTCTGTTTGGCAAACATTTTGAGTAACTTAAAAAGTTACTTCTATTGTCCAATCTAAATCAAAACTTTAATTTCAACAACATATCAATACAACTACTCATTATTGTCAACACATTTAGTTGCATCAATGAAGTTCAGAAATAAATGTAGGGACAGAGAGTCGAAATCTTGTTCACTATAATGTTCAATAACGTCCAGGAATACAATCCATAAACGCTCCAAAACATATGAACATGTCATGCAGCACTTACAGTAACTCAACTCTTGTAACTGCAAATATAGCTTATGAAAATTTCATCATAGTTACCATGTCTGTAAAAGTAATGTCAACGAGTTCACCACACTCAAAATCTCCATCGAAGAGGAAATTTAAAAGGTAAAATTTCTAATAGCCTAAAGAACGATTAACCGACATAACATACAAACTACAGAATAAAAGGAAACTGTCAATGCACCGACATATCCGTCTACTATGTAACACCATGGCTTATAGGATATTCTATCTAGGTTACAAACTGAACCAAGTAATTCTAAAATACAACAAATCAATTGAAATCTGATCCAAAATTCTTACCACTATCAAGATGTTTCCTCCATAGATTAAGTGTGCAATCTTTTAAGATCAAAATTGTCGAAAATTCCAAGCAAAATCAGTTTGATCACAATGTACCAATATGAAGTGAGGGGCTTTCTTTTCTTTTTTTCCCTCCCAGGTAACTCCGCAAAGTGTTACTCAACCATTTACTATGTCAGGGAAAATGCTTCATTGGCCAGTTTTGAGCAGAGAACATTTTCCAAGCAAGGCAACAATGTCCAGCATGCATTGATTCAAATTACCTGCAAAATAATTATACTCAAAACATAAATCCAGAACGATCCCAAATGATCTGAGCAGTAATGATTTTTACTGAAGTTCAGATTTTATGGTGTCACAACTGAAGCAGATTTCACAATCAGAAAAAGAAATTGCAAGATGACACTATGGTTGTATAAAAAAATAATTTTAGAAATGGGCAAAGACATAACAGATGCATATATAATAGTTTTTTTCTTAAATCCCTCTTATGTTTAAGCTCCAGTTTTTTTGTCTCCTGCTTAACCATTGATGGGGAGTTTGGCACCATCCCCAACCTGTAAATTAATAATCAAGTGAAATACAAAGGAGGGGCCTTACCTTCAAAAGCACGAGGAGCTAATGAAACATAAACTAAGAAGTACTACTCCCCTTACAATTTTAAAGCATATAGGCATAAAGTTTATCTTTGCAAAGATTAAATTGGGAGAACTAACACCCATTACAAGATATAAGTTTCTTAGGAGAGCACCAAGTCGAACAACTAAGTGCTTGTTTGGGTTTCATTACATGTTACTTAAATTATAATGTGATAAAAATGAGTGGTGGATAATTGGATAGTAGTTGTAAGTCCAACAAAAATGTGTGGTTAAATTAAATGTTGATATTTGACCTTTAATTCTAAGGAACTTGTAATGAAACCCAAACAAGCAAAAACCACAATCATAGATAATATAGCAATCGAAGTGTTAAGATAGACACAAGCAGAAAGTTAAATCACACCCTAGTGATATCACACCTAATTATATTTATAGGAGAAACATACCATCAGAGAACATACACGTACATCCTAGATGTATTATAAAATAAGCACATATAATGTTTATCACATAGGCACACCCGGCACTTTTTATATGGTAAAAATCACACTAAGCAATCATTCAATCAGGGCATAGTCATCTAAAAAGATGTCCTCATTCACTTCCATCTTATTCAGTGGAGTTACCAACCTGGTTTCCTCTTACATCTTAGTCAGAGGAGTCATCAACATCTTGTTTCATCTGCATCAGTCTCTTTAATCTGAATCTGTGGTTATTTATCCTGACATTTTCCATCCCTCAATACAACAATATCGTCAGGATTTTTTCATCCTTCCATTGCTGGTTCCTGAATTTTAAGAAACAAAGTCGATTTTTTTGCTTCTTCTAGTCCTTAGCTAGGGGATACTCAGCTGACCCATTTTAAAATCCCAATTTATTTTTCTTTGTAAATTATTTCTCCACGATTCTGCTTAACTTGGAACTATATCCTTTATTGGCAAAACCAATCCGCTTCAGTATTTGCCTTTTTATACACGTACATAATAGATCCATTCGATTCTTGGCTTAACAAAATTATTTCTTCCAGTAGACAGATTACACCCCAATGCCCAATTCCTTTTTTCTTCACAATGTTAGCTAAACTTAAGGAATCTACCTCAACCTGTATTGGTTTAATATTTCTTTGCTTACACAATACCAACCCTCTTAAGTAATGCCTTTACTTTAGCCACAAAGCTAGTACACTCATTATAGAATTAGTAACCATGATTCCTTCTTGATTTCTTACATTCTACCTTCTGCAGCCTGTCCCGTAGGTGCCTTACAGAGTTTAACTAAGATGCCAAGAAATATGACATCCAACCTGGACAATGTCATTAACAGGCCACCAAAGATGCCATAATTTCCAATAAAAGAAAGAAATTTGTAGTGTAATAGCTTTATGCCATAAAAATTTAAGTGTTGAATGCTCTTTTGGTTTCTAACTCGTTCCACCAGCATTTAGAACAGAATTCGCCATTTGAAAAAGTTCAATGCCGAACTCATTAATTGGGACCCTCTTTATCTGTTTAACCAAAAATTATGGCAATACACTTCGAAGTTTACTGACTGCCCAAGCATCTTCTTTCATAAAATCACAAACTTTACCAGAAGAGCAATCAGCATAGGGTATTTGATCGTAATGGATGGTTCCCCCAGCCATTGATCATGCCAAAACGAGATTTGTCCATCCCCAAGCAATATGCTTCTTACTCTTAGGCTATTGTCTCACAGCTACCAGCCTTTTCCATAAAGAAGAGTCATGCACTTCTATTGGGACCTCCAAAGGATGCCTACCTTGGCAATATTCAGCCTTCATAAACCAAGCACAAAGTGAATTTTTTCCATGCAGACCATGATATATGTCTGGAAACTTGACTACCCCCTGTGACAATATAGATTGCCCCATCCAGCCAATTTTGCCCTAATTTTCAAAATCTACTTCATAAAGGGGTGTTTTTTATGCTTCAAAAAGTAGAACTCCCAAATATTTGATAGGCAACTGTTTGTTAACAAAACCAGCCACCTCTGCCACTTTTGTTATGGTACTCTTAACTACTTTCTTATCCAATCACCAATGTAATTGAATTGGAAAAACATTGTGATGTATCCACTCAATTTGTCAATTGCTGCATCTCAGTTTCAGAATTGAGTAGCTGAAAATTCCACAAATAATATTAACTGGCACTTAGCATGCGGTTTAAAATGCAGGTATGTTTTCTACGTATTTGAATTGTCAAGATTAGAACTCAGTAGCAATACTTAAGAGCAAATAGCCATTATCAATTAGTTTTTCCAACTAGCTGGTTCTCTAAAACATTAATGAATTAAAGCAAAGCTACACTATATGAATCATGGATTCCAAGTCTTTCGCTTCAAAAAATAAAAATATTATAAAGGAATAAGAGCATGTTTGGGTTAGCTTATCTACATATTAGCAACAAATTTGCAGCTTATTTTCAATGTGGACCCACCTACATTCAAAATAAGCCAACATAAGCTGTACATTTGGAGCCCCTCTTTAAGATAAGCCAACCAAACATGCTTTTAAAGCAAACTACAATTAAAATAATAATTATGAAGCATGAGAACTATATTTTACCTTATGACCAGAATTTTATGCAGCTACCTTCTCCAGCCTCTGTTCGGGCAAAGACTTCTCGTGCCTTTTTCTGCATCATGGGATAAATGAAAGATTCAGTATGGTGTTCATAGAGATGATTGTGTGTATTTGCAAGATAAGAAAGTGCAGTAAGATAGCTATCGTGAAAGCTTACATAGTGAAAACAAAGCAAATTACACTTCATGAGATAATTGACCGTTACCAATGTTATCAAAACCAGTAGGTCCTTGCCGGTTAGACCGGAAAACCGGGAACTAGTTCCAAAGACTGGCCATTTAACCTTTTAAACCTTCAAGTCATAAAACTGCATTGAAAACCAGAGAACCAGAGACTGATCTCCAAGTTTTCAAGGGTCAATTTAAAAATTTTGAAAATAAATAAATAAATAAAAAATCACATGCATGCAATGACCGCATGCCTACAATTTGACTCCACTCATGAGGCGGCTCTATTAATAGCCTTTACTTCTCTCATGGCAATTAATAATTTCCAATGTGGAACAAACTGACACATTATGGCTGTTGTACAGTTGCACCGCAATGAGGGCAAAGAAAGGGAAATGAGAATCCAATTCATGAAAATGTTTGTGCACTTTGTTAAAAATAGTCTAATAAATAAAACAATATATCAAATTTTACACACTTATAAATATTTTGCATTTATTTATTTAATAATTATGACCACTTGTTCGATTTGACCATTGACCTTTACCTTTTCCTGGTGATGTTTAGCCGATTTTCAAAACGTTGGTTGTTACACTGCTATCCCCTTCATTTTACCCTCTTCAAATCTGACTAATAATCTAACCTAAATACTTAAAAATATCACTCTTCAGAACAACATGATCCTCTATAAAGACCCCACTATCACCCTTTCTCCTACTATGACCAAAAGGACAGTATGCATTCCATGATTCCACACTAGTTAGATGAGTTAAAACACGTATATTCCTAAGTTCTCTTCAAATAACTTCATTCCTCTACACCAGCACGTGATTAAAAGAAACTATAGATACCTATTTGACAATTACAGCTTTATTAAACTCCTACAAAATTTGCCCCTGCTATTTGTACAAAGCACCAAAAAGAAAAGACTTTATACCACTTTTCTCAAAGTTCAAAGGAAAAACAGTTCTAGATATTCTATTCAGACCCATATCTCTCAATGCATTAAAACTATCTTTTCTACAGAATATGGTAAAGAAAAAGACACAACATACAAAAAGACGAATGAAAATGCATTGAAATGTGAAAGTGAAGAATATATTATATTAGGAAACAAGTCCGTCCAATTTGCTTATTTCCAAATGTAATTATTCTCGCAGAAAACAGCAAAAGAATGCAAAGAATGTAGTACAACTTACTTTTCCTGTAACTTAACCAGTGACCTTGGCCTCTGATAACCATCCTCCTGTTGCAGCTTTGGGTTACGTGCATTCCTTGATTCTGGCTTCCAGCTAGCCTTTAAGAGTGATTCGCCCAATAAGTGAGCAATATCTGTAGCCATTGTCTCGGCCTTCTTAATATATGGAAACCTTTCCTCCTCAAAGTGATTAGACAACCACAAGTACATAGACACTACTTGGTGCCTAGTCTCAAGATCCAGGAGCTCAGAATCACTACGAGCGGAACATTTGGGCATGCCCATTGCTATATTGACAGGAAGCTCTTGGGCATACGATGAAGCGAACCTCAGAAGATGGTACATTGCTTTTGGATCCCTAATGTTGCAAGGGGCAAAACAAAAATTGAAACGATCTTCCAGAGATAACCCCTGAACCTTCTCCAACATATTAGCTATTTTCTTCACGTGCTGGTGCTGGCACAAAAAGTAAGACCCATCCAATCGGCAATTCTCACCAAATTCCATTAGGAGCTGGGAAAATGTTACATTTGGAAGTTGCGCTCCAAATAGCTCGACTTGCTCGAAAAACGGAAAAAGTCCTACTTTCTTAACATCGTCAAAAGGTTTCTTTAGACACTCTATTAAGTACTCCAAATCATCATGATGCAAAGTAGTAGTTAGTCCATCAGGATAGCGACTTCCTCTACGCCCAGCTCTTCCGGCAATCTGTTTCACCTGTGATGCTGGCACTGGAACCATTTTATCACCATTGTACTTTGAAAGGTTATAAAAGACAACCCTTCTGATATTTAAATTCAAACCCATTCCTACAGCATCACTTGCAACTAAGACATCAAACTCATTATCCTGATCATTAAACAAAGTCGCTTGCTGTCGACGAGTCTCTGGTGGTAAAGCACCATATATGACGCAACAACGGTGATTAGTATACTTCTCAATTGCCAATTTAACTTCAAAAATTTCTCTCCTTGAGAATGCCACAACACAGTCCCCAGACCTCACATTTTTCAGGTCTCCCAAGAGGGTCTTTGCTTCAACCACTAAAGGCTTAAACCTCTCATAATGTTGTTCTACTAATTCATCCCCAGTATCAGAACAAATCTTCCTAACAATATTCAGAACACTTGGATCGCCACATAAATGTATCTCATCAGCTTTCAGCCCGAGCAATGCCCTAGTCCAAGCATAACCTCTACTAGAGTCGGCCATCATTTGAATCTCATCAACAACGGCCACATCATACAGCTCATCTGTTGACACCATCTCAACAGTACAAGCAACATGGTTTGAGAACGGAAAATCCTTCTTCTCTTGCCCTGTAAGAAGACTACAATAAACCCCCAATGTGTTCACCTTATCGAAAACCTCCATTGCCAACAACCTGAGAGGACTACAGTAAACTCCCTTCTTGGCTTCCATAAATCTCTGCAACGCGTTATATGTTTTGCCACTGTTAGTTGGTCCGCAGTGATAAATAATCTTCCTCTTCATTGCCCTAGCAAAAGGGAACCAAGTGTGTGGCTTCGTCAAGTCAGCTGAGTCCACCATTTTCCTAAACCTCTTAATCTCATCTGGAAACTCTTCTATACAAAACTCAACAAAAACAGGGAACAAAAACTTATCGGCCTCATCACCAGGGCCAAGCGATACCAAGTATTTGACTAAATCAGTCTTACACTTCTTGAAGAAAAACTTACGGAACTTGTGAACAGCAGTGGGAAAAAATGAGGCACCAATATAAACAGCTAGGGCCTGGTTTGATGCCCAACCGGACTTGGAAAATGACCTAAAAACCTCAGTTAAAGTATCCCAATCAGCCCGGCTTTGCTTTTCAGACTTTACAGCATCTCTAATATCTATATAAATATCCACTGGATCACGGTTTGCTATCTGGACAAAATTCAATCTTTCATGTTCTGGCCCCGTATCTTCATTTCCCAGTTCATTTATCCTCTCTGTAAATCCATCACCACCGCATTCGGATTCGGGTTCGCGTTCTATCTTTTCTGATAAGTTTGAAGCGGGCTCCTTTTTTACATTGTCCGAAAGTGCGCAAATCGCGCGTACATGGAAGAATGGAAAATTGTAAAAATCTGAAAATTGGGTGAAGTAAGATGGCTTAAATTGGATAGGGTTGGTAATTTGAGGATGAGGGGAAGGGTAAAATCTGGATTCAAATGGGTGTAAATGATGGAGGAATCGATTGGAATGAAGAAAACTTGTAACCCTAGAAAATTTGTTCTTGGAGGAATACAGATTTAGGAGGCGTCTTATTGGACCTCTTGCCATATGTAAATACCTGAAAAAGACAAAAATGATACTTTATTATTTACATAGAAACAGAATGAGTGAACAAACAAACAGAAGAAAGTAATATTTAACAAATTTGCAGAGGTTGAGATTAATTGTTGCAGAGAAGATGAGGAGGGGAAATAGAGGGAAAAGAATGGTGGGTGTTCTAACAGCAAAATCCTAAACCCTGCAAACGGCAATATAACAGAAAATTGTTATTCGACACTGTACCATAAATATAACTATCAAATTAATTCCAAAAAGAAATAAATAAATAAAAAATAAAATCTTAGATTATGGTACCCATAATGAAAACTACAACTCTTAACATGCCGGAGAATGTTTGGTGTAGATTAAAATCAGATTTTAAGTGGATTGTGATAGAAGTTTTTGAAATGTGTGGTTGAAAAGATGTGAAACCCATGAAAAATGTAGTTGATATTGATTGTTTGATTTTGACTTAAATTAAAATTAGTTCCAAACAGGCCCCAGATCTTGCACTTCTACAATAATGATTTTACTTCTTATTTTTACATATTTATTTCCATGGACGTTACTTGTAATTTATATATCCATTAAGAAGATCTAATTTTTTTTTCCGTAGGAACTTACAGCTGCTACCCGCCAACAGAGTCCCAACCACCTCGAAAGGGCATAGGCCCGATCGCTATGAGTGCGCACTGGGTAAACCCCGCTACATGTGTAGTAACCCGCAAACCAAATAGGAGAAAGAAACCGCACTAGGCAATCCCGGTGCGACGAGTTCGACCGAGGAAGTGTTGGCAGGGGATTTGAACTCGTGACATTTGGTCTCCACGTTCACTTGCTCCACCATCTCAGCCACCCCCGAAGGAGTTTAAAAAAGATCTAAATTTTTAACTTTAAGAAAGTTATGATAAAGAATAAATAAATAAATATAAAAAAGTCAAGGATAATTAAAAAATAGAGTTGACCAATTTAATAATCTTATTTAAGACATTATTATTAAGAATTATTTGTGATGTACATCATCAGAACTTCTCAATACAAACTAGTTACAGCTAAAAATTGGCCAGGACCAAGTTCAACTGAAAAAAAAATTAGGAAACAAAGCTGAGTTATGTCGTAAAAACTGTACAAAAGAAAACCAGAAGGAAAACCATTCAACAGGCTGGACTAACGTCCTAATCTTCCGCATGTGACTAAAATTAATATGAAATGCTTTATTAAAAATGGGGGGATTAATATTTTTTTTTTTAATAACAGGCATATAAACATTCACATTTACATCAGGCTAAATAACTTCTTTGCAAAACACAGGATATTAGTGACAATTTGTTTAAATAAATAAACATTAAAATTCTATAGCCAACCTCTCCGCAGGTCATCAAATGTTTAATCATTTTACACAGAAAAATTTCACTTATGCAAGTCATTACCCACCCAACGTATAAACATTTCTTATCTTAATACAAACTTATCCTTCGCTCATACTATGTTCAAGACACCGGCATAACATCATAAGTAACATTATGGACTGCGGATTAATGACCCACACGACCCGAGGCAATCATACCGCGTAGTCTATGGATAGATGATCCACTCGCACCATGGAAAATCATAAAACCAAGCCGGTGGCTGCGGTGTCAACGTATAAACATTTCTTATCTTAATACAAACTTATCCTTCGCTCACACTATGTTCAAGACACCGGCATAACATCATAAGTAACATTATGGTCTGCGGATTAATGACCCACATGACCCGAGGCAATCATACCGCGTAGTCTCTGGATTGATGATCCACTCGCACCATGGAAAATCATAAAACCAAGCCGGTGGCTGCGGTGTCATAGCATATGGGTGATACAAGAAAGTTATTTATCATAAGACACACTCCAGACAGGGTAACTATTTTTCTTTTTATTTATAAAATATGTTCATGTGAAGCAATTAAATCATTCTCGTAAAGAGCAAAATACTTCATTCATGTCCTCACTTATGTCACAATTACAATGCATGCATGTGAAATGTAAGTGCCATGTTATGCCAAATACAAGGTACTTATCATTAAGTACAGAGTAATGTTATTCATCCCCATTGGGGTTACAAACACAGTCTAGGTGGCTTTAAATGATATCATAAAAAATGTTCCTAACATTTGCGATTATAAAAAAAAAAAGGCACAAGACCTTAGCCACTTCCCTAATCCATAAATCCCAATTGAAGCTACTAAAATTTTGTAGCCCTTTTCTCCTATCACCAACTTGTATGCTTCATTTACAGACTTTAATTGACAAAATTAACCGACATATAACAAGATAAGTTTTCGACACCAAATAAATATAAGAAAATCCCAAAAGCTTTTTTTTTTTTTTTAAATGTGAACAGTAACTTCGTTTGATATTCACAGCCTCCATTTCCTTCTCGTTTTGACCCAAAGCAGAAATCAATCATTCGCTTCATGTTCAGACCCCACTATCCAAGTCATTGGAGTATATTAAACAATCAGAAATCATAGATTAAAGAGAGTCTATCACACCGGTTTCCATATTTTACCATTTAAACACATTCCTCATTCATATGTTGTTCAGTTCAAATCTTCGTATAGAACCACCAAAACAAGATATAAACCATCAAATGTACGCCATAAAAGAATTACTCCCCAACCAAAGAGCAATTTTGAGAAACTCTTAACCAAAATCCCCAAAATAGTCAAGAGATTTACAGCGAATTCATTATGTTTTGTCTACATGGTATTAGATCCTAGGTTTTTCCTAACCTAGCAAACTAATGGTCGAATTCAACGGTCGGAAATCCACCACCTCCGAAAACTCACAATCCGAAACGGAAAACAATTCCCCATTTGACACCAATGGATTCGAAAATTCTTCATTCCAACTCATAGTGGAAAAACTGAATGGAAGAAACTATTGAGAATGGACCCAATCCTTAAAATTAGTGATCGACGGAAAGGGAAAACTAGGATACCTCACCCCGAGATACAAAGAGGCCAACCGATGAGAAGCTTCTACCTAGATGGAATTTAGAAAATTCTATGGTAACGACATGGCTTGTGAATTCGATGAAACCGTCCATAGGTAAGACGTGTCTGTTTCTTCCCACTGCAAAAGATGTCTGGGAGGCAATGAAGGACTTACTCAGAAAACTCAACACATCTTCGAAATTAAAACCCAATTATAGCAAACAAGGCAACGCTCACAAGACGTTACTGACTACTACATAGAGATGGTCTCACTCTGGCAAGAATTGGACCTCAGTGTTGATAAAGAATGGAAGTGCCCAAAAGATAGTACACTATACAAGAAGAAGTAGGAGGATGAGAGGGTATACGAGTTCCTTGCAGGCCTGAATTGCGAACTCGACGACATCAGAGGCCAAATTTTAGGCCGGCGATCGCTGCCTTCTACTCGTGAGATGTTCGGCGAGGCGCGCAAGCAGGTGATGATGGTGCCGGAGATGCGTCGGCCTTGGCCGCAAAGGGTTCTCCAATTTTGATGAAAGGCGTTGGGCTAAGAAATGAGGCAGTAATTGTTCAAGCCATTTAAATTAAGGGAAAAAATCATAAATCCTACTTTAAGTTTA
>CAIGRR010403315.1:0-10292 GCA_903798365.1 Fraxinus sp. 1973-6204
AGGAGGTAGATCCCTTGAAATATACTACAACAACTTCCAAGGATTGTTGTGAAATTGATTTCCATTGTCTGAATCCAATGAAATGTGCAGTTGATATTAAACACTGCAATGATATTCTTCTAGAGGACTGTGTCTATGTGTTTTTAGACGGACTGGATGATCGATTGGATAACATTAAGTGACGTTTTGCAGATGAAGCATTTCCCACGGTAGAGCAGGCATATGCTCATGTGCACAGAGAAGCAACACGTTAGGCGATAATGACTACATATAACAAATCAAATACTCTACCAGATGCTATTTTAGCTTCTAAAAGTTTTAAGCATGGTCCACCCGCTTCCTTGGGTCAGGAAGACTCTCTTTGAATGGGGGAAAATCAAGTTCAAATGCTAAAAATCGGCCTACAACAGATGGTGGAAAATGCACTCATTGTGACTGTACAAAACATACACATGAGACTTGTTTTAAGCTTCATGGGTATCCTGAGTGGTGGCATGAACTTCAGGCCAAGAAATGGTGTGATGCAGAAGGTAAAGTGGTAGTGGCACGAGTAAAAATTGTTGAAACTACAAGAGAAGGAACGACTGCATAGTAACAGGACAATCACAAAACCTATCTCTTGTTCTAGGCGAATGTCTACCCTCTAACCAAGGTATAGCATCACTTGGATCTCATAGAAAAACTTATTGCAACTTGTGGATACTTGATTCTGGGGCCACCGACCACATGACGTTTGATTCAAATGAATTTTCTTAACACTCATTGCCTCAGCGAAGAAGCACTGCTAATGTAAATGAAATTGTTTCTACTGTAACATGGGTTGGAACTGTGATCACCAGACCTATCTCTATCTAATACCTTACTTGTACTATCTCTCTCACACAAACTTTTGTCAGTAAGTTAAATTACACAATATCTGAATTGTGTTGTGCTCATTTATCCTACATTTTGTATTATTCAGGATATTCTCACGAAGGGGATTATTGGGCTTGATACTAAGAGAGGGGGGCTCTACTATATGGAAGATTTTAGTGTGGGTCGAGTGCACTATATGCACCATCCGAGCGATCTTAAAGCTGAATAGATTTAGCTTTGGCACCGTCGGTTAGGCCGTCCTTCGTTTGGGTACTTGAAGCACTTGTTTCCTACGTATTTGCAGATTTATCAGTTTTAGACTTTAAATGTGAAACTTGTATTTTGATAAAAGTCATCGGGTGTCTTATCATTTAAGCATGAATAAGAGTGATGATCTTTTTGCTTTGATTCATTCTGATGTATATGGTCCATCCAAAGCTGAAATTATCTGGTTTTCGTTGGTCTGTGATATTTGTTGATGATTGTACTTGGATGACTTGGCTTTACCTGTTGAAAAATAAGGATGAGGTATTTCCTATTTTTAAATCCTTTCACGAAATGGTCCAAACTCAATTATCTACTAAAGTTCGAATCCTTCGTTCTAACAATGGGGGAAAATATGTAAATTGTCATTTTCGTGTCTATTTTCATCATCAAGGCTTAATCCACGAAACCTCTTGCCCTCAGACTCTGCAGCAGAATGGTATTGCAGAACGAAAAAATTACCACATTCTTGAGACTACTGGGGCCTTCCTTCTTGGAGCTAATGTATCGAGCATCCACTGGGTTGATGCAGTTTCCACCGCTGTCCATTTGATCAATCGAATGTCCTCCAAAGCTCTAGACTTTTCTCCACTATAAGTTTTGTCCACCTATGTCCCCTTACCCACTATATTGATGATCCCACCCCGCATTTTTGGTTGCGTGGAATTTGTTTACCTTCACAAGAATCAACGTATAAAACTTGGCCCTTGTGCTCATCGTTGCCTGTTCTAGGGATATGCTTTATATAAAAAAAGGATACCGATGTTATGACCTCAACACTAGACATACCTATGCGACTATGGATGTTACATTTCTCGAAACAAAGAAGTTATTCTCTCATGTAGCATCAGTTCTTCTCTTCAAGGGGAGATACGAGATGAAGTGTTGAATTGGCTGAAATTTAACTGGCCAGGATTTGATGATATGGAATCACCAACAACGAATACTCCTTAAGATGAGCCAAATACAGAATCGACGAAATCTCAGAATATGTCTCCTGAAGCTGAACAAGCACGCCCCCACTCTACAGTATCCAACGACCTATCTCCTGAGAATATCGTTGTGGTAAGCTCTCATGTCACTCCTAACACTACCTATGTTGGATATAAGCTACCTTTCAGGTAAATTCGTGGAAAACCCCCGGATTGATATTCTCATGATGTAAAAGACCAAAGATCTCCAATTGCTAATTATGTATCCTCAAATAAGCTTTTCAAACCTCTCAAGAACTTCGTCGATGAACTTTCCTCAAGCCATATAGGACTACAAGTGTTGATGAGGCGTTAAAGGACCCAAAGTGGGTTCAAGCTAGGAAGGAAGAGATGTACGCACTATTGAAAAATAAGACAGGGATTCTTGTTCCGCTACCCGAAGGTCAAAGAACTGTGGGGTATAAATGGGTGTTCTCCATCAAGTACAAACCCGATGGGTCCTTTGAAAGATATAAAGCGAGGCTAGTAGCTAAGGGCTATACGCAAACATACGATGTCGACTACCAAGAAACTTTCTCTCCCGTGGCCAAGCTGAATACAATTAAGGTTTTACTATTCCTTGCAGCCAATCTAGACTAGCAATTGCATCAATTTGGTGTAAAAAATGCCTTCCTCCATGGTGATTTTGAAAAAGAAACTATATGGATATTCATCTAGGATATACAACAACTTCAGAAGCTAAGGTTGTTTGTAAGCTGCAACAACCTTGTATGGCTTGAAACAGTCCCCTTGAGGTTAGTTTGGACGATTTAGCTTGGCAATGAAAAATATAGCTTCCAACAGAGTAACTCTGACCATACTTTGTTATTGAAACTTCAAAGAGACAAGGTGACAGCATTGATAATCTATATTGATGATATGATCATTATGGGAAATGAACCTGAAGAGATAGCAAGACTCCAAGAACAATTAACAATAGAGTTTGAAATGAAAAATCTAGGAGGCCTCAAATACTTTCTAGGAGTTGAAGTGGCTAGATCCAAGAAGGGTATATTTCTTTCTCAACGAAAATATGTTTTAGACTTATTATCTGAGGTTGGACTATTGGACTGTAAGCCAACAGATACACCAATAGTCCAAAATCACAGACTTGGAGAATATCCAAATCAAATACCAACAGACAAATGAAGGTACTAGAGGTTGGTTGGTTGGGAAACTTGTTTAATAGTCACATATACGCTTGGATACTGCTTATGCGGTGAGTGTAGTCAGTCAATTTATGCATTGCTTGAGTGAATATCGTATGAATGCAGTAATTCAGATCCTCTGATATCTAAAGTCTTCTCCAGGTAAAGGACTCATGTTCTCAAGAAATGATCACATAAGGGTTGAAGGTTATACAGATGCAGATTGGATAGGTAACATTTTAGATGGAAAGTCAACCTCGGGCAACTTCACATTTGCTGGAGGAAATCTAGTCACATGAAGAGTAAGAAACAGAAAGTGGTGGCATTATCAAGTGCAGAAGTTGAGTTTTGCGGAATGGCTAAAGGTCATTGTGAATTTCTCTGGCTCAGAAGATTACTAACTGAACTTGGTTTTGCCCCAAATAGTGATAAAAAATTGGCAATTGATATTTCACATAATCCTATTCAACATGATCGAATGAAACATGTCGAAATGGATCGACATTTCATCAAACAGAATCGTTTTCCATTTGAGAAGTCCGAATATGAACTAGCAGACATACTAACAAAGGCAGTGTGCAGTAAAGTTTTCCACAACTCATTTGACAAGTTGGGCATCAGTAATTTAGACGCAGCAACTTGAGGGGGAGTGTTGGCGTGTGTTGCTCCTCCAAGCAGTCAAAGGAGGATATTTTTGGATGTCCATTCATCAATCATAGGGTCAGCTATCTACTTTTAATTAAATTAGGCAAATTGTTAGTGATTACCATGATGTATTCAGCCAAATATAGAACATAGTTGATGTTATATACTGTCAAGACTGTGTAAATAAATGTAGAACAATATAATTTTTTACCTGCAAATTAACAATTTCTACTATTTATTGTATAATAAGAAGGTCGGGAAGAAAACGTTATTTATCTGTTAGAAGTTATTTGAAAACGTAATGAAATATAATGTAATACCGTCGATATTAATTTTCTTAACAATCTAGTGACCAAATTACACATTCATAAAAAATGTAAATAAACAGATAAATGAGAAATATTCTAATTTTAAAAGTAATTGGATTCATGAACTTTATGGTACAACACATCTAGATATCTATTTTGTAAATCTTGTTGGGTTTTTGATACTCAATAAATCACGGGCGATGATATTAAACTGATGTTGGATAATTTATCGACACATTAGTGATGGTTCGACCCGAAAATAACTTTGGACCACTAAAAGCAACTTAATTGAGTTAATGTTGCTCGTAACCTAACACTCGTGGATGGCCAAAGTTATTAAGTTGGCCCATTTATTATTAACATTAGCCCTTTTGTTGGAGGCCTAATACTTTGATTATATGGACCGTATGACTTGGCCCATATAAGTTGGCTAATGTGACTTTGGCTCTATATATCATCCATTTTTTGTCTACAGCTGAGGTGTGGGTGTATGTGTATGCAATAGAGGAAAAAGGATGAGGTAACTGTTCTTGATGGTTCGTTTGAGTGATCAACCATTGTACCTCTTTTCTTCTTCACTTTGTGATATTGCTACCACCACCTTTCTCCTTTGTGGAGGTGAAAACTTGTGGCAATCAGAGTGTTAAAGTTGTGGGTTGAGCTTCCTCTACTATTGTTTGTTATATTGGTTAAACTTAGCCTAGATCAAGATTTCTCAAAGATTTCCGCGACAAATGGTATTAGAGCTTGGGCAGTTGTGAAATCTACAATTTTTGGAGTGAAAGATCGACAAAAAGTGTCCAAAAAAGTTGCTAGAAATCGGCAGAAAAATAGAGAAGAAATTGCCCAGTTTTTAAAATTTCTGTCGAACTTGTTTTCTGCATTTTTCAGTGAAACCGCTCATCCTTTAGAGAAACGACAACCACCAGTGGACTGTATAGGTGGAGGCCCACTTGGTGGTTCGACCGTGGCAATCGACAGTAATGCGTGAAGCCCACGTGCAGCGATGGTGGTAGAGCATGGAGGTGCGTGGGAAGTTTTTCGAAGACGACGTCTTTATACAGAATGTTTCAGGTGGCGAGCGAACCCTTTGATGGTGTCCGTTTTCAGATTCAGACGATACGGTGAAAATTGGACGATTTTGCCCTTCTACAAGTTCGGGTGTCGGGCTTTGTTTTGTGTTGTTGCAGTTGTCAAAAGCTTTGGGACGGATAATGATAACCTCAAAGCGGTGAATTCACATCTCTTGATATTTACGTACCTTTAGATGTGGTTCGCTCGGTATCATGTTATTTCCCTTTTATTATTGCGGTTGTGGTTATTGTACAGGATAATGATTTACTTTTTGCATTAGAAGATATCGTGTGGGGTGACATTAGGATTGGGGTTATCGTGAAGGGGTAAATATTGCCTGTTGCTAGACCTAGGAATTACTCGTTAATTATTTACCTTAAATTCTTTGTGAATCTTTGCCAATTTTCTACATTGTTAGAATTGCATGTGACCTTAGAAATTTTGTTTGGCTATTCTGTGTGANCTAGGAATTACTTGTTAATTATTTGACTTAAATTTTTCGTGAATTTGTTGTCAATTATATTTACATTAAAAGAATTGCACGTGACTTTAGGAAAGTTTATTTAACAATTCTGTGTGAATTGTGTCTGTACTTAACTTATGGTCGTCATTGGTTGCATTTTGTGTTTTGTGCATTTTTGGTAAAAATGACAACGCGTTTTAAGTTGTGCTTTTTTTAATGAAAAATGTGATTTTTCAATTTGGTAAAATGAAAAGGTTTTTCATAAAACTTTTCATGGCAAATGTAGCTATAAGACAAGTGTGAAAAGTAAGATGTGTTTTAACTACAGTAAATTTGGACATGGTGAAATAGGTTGTCTTAAGAATGATAATAAAAGGAAAGATAGGGTGAGGGTGAGGGTGAGGCGAATGTGGCTATTGGGTCGAGTTATGACTTGAGTGAGGTTTATTGAAAACCTGGTTACTGTATGTGCATCCTCGTGTAATCTTTTAGCATATATGTGTTTGCTTAATTCTGTTGTATGGTTATATGTCACATTTCAATATGTTTGGTATGTGCAGTTGCATGAATTTGAAAGCAATCTGATTACTTTGTGTAATGTGTTTGCATGCATAGTGGGTCGAAATCTATTGCGTACTCATTTTTCTCTGTGAGTGGTGTGAAAGAGTGTGGTAGTGAGAACAAAGAGGGGCGACCATTTTCTCCTTCATTTCTATGAGCCTATGTGGTTTGTGAGGCAGCCATATGTAGGTTATCTTCTTCTTCTTCTTGGTGAGCATCTTTTGTAAGTGCACTGAAGTAACCAACTCTTTCTTTTATTCTCTTTGTGAGTGCCACATTCACCTAATTCCTCTGTAGATTTTTTTAGCAATGTTGTTGGATTACCCTTGTGGTACGTAGGTTGATTTAAATTGAGCCCTAACCTTTGTGGTCGTCAAAGGTGTTGATTTACTATAGTGATTTTATGATGCATTAGGAGTGAGGATGTCTATTGGTGATGTGGAGTATAGATGCCTATGGATACATTGGTGGTTTGTACCGGGGATGTGAAGTGTGAAATTTCGATCACGAGTGGGGAGGTGATTAAATGTTGGAGTCTTTTGTCTGTGAAGAGACCTTGATCAGGTGGAGTGTGAAAGAGACATTTCTATCGCTTCTATTAGATAGAGACCTATTATCCACTTAGCTTGGGAGAAGTGGTGTGGTGATAAAGGATTATTCCGATGACTTAGGATTTAGAGAGATCTACCAATTAGACATGAGTTGAGTGATCAGTCTATTAAGCATGGTGGACGATAAAAGGAGATATGTGTTCTTGAGGTATGAAAATACGGAATGAGATATGACAAGTGTGGTGAGATCTTTTCGTGTGGTCGCATATGTGTTTTGACCGTTGATTGATTAATTTGATGTTAATCTATTATTATGTGTGAACATGTTTTTTTGAAAGATCTTTGGATTATCCTATATTATATCTTCATTGCATGATTATTTGCTCTTGATTGTTTGTTGTTATTATATGCTTCTACTTGGGTGTTTTTTTTACCGTAACCCTAGTGAGTACATGGAGTAGGTATAGTATGTATTTTGGGTCCAAAACACGATGTAAGGTATGCGATTCCACTTTTATTAGTTACCTTGATTAGGCAAGTATAAACCTTGTGTTTTGATTGCTTGTGATTGATTGGGTATATGTAGACATTTGTTAGGTTTTTGATATCCAATAAATCTCGGACGATGATGTTAAATCGATATTGAATAATTTATACCAACACCTTAGTAATGACTCGACCTGAAATTAACTTGGGGCCACTAGAAGTAACTTAATTGAGTTAATGCTGCTCGTGGCCCAACAGTGGTGGATGGCCAGAGTTATTGAGTTTGATGGTGATATTAGTTGGCCCATTTATTCTTAGCATTATCCCTTTTGTTGGAGGCCTAATACTTTGTTACATGGACCACTTGACTTGACCCATATAAGTGATCTAATGTGACTTTGGCTCTATATATCCTCCTTTTTTTTGTCTACAGTCAAGTTGTGAGTGTATGTGTGTGCAATAGAGGAGAAATGCTGAGGTAGTCATTCTTGATGGTTCGTTTGAGTGTTCAACCATTGCACCTCTTTTCTTCCTCCCTTTGTGATAGTGCTACCACCACCTTCCTTCTTTGTGGGGGTGAAAACTTGTGGCAACTGAAGTGTTAAAGTTGTGGGTCGAGCTTCCTCGGTTGGTGTTTGTTTGGTTGATTAAACTGGGCCAAGATCAAGATTTCTGCCACAAATCTCATTTTTAGTTTTTAGCATACAATTCTTAGGTGCTCTTATCTAGCAGAGTATTTTGCCTCAATCCCATCACATTATCTTAATAACCCTGATTACATTGATGCAGTGGTAGATGCTTGCAATATGATTGTAGGGTCAAGTGACCCAATAAACTCCGATGAAATATATTATCAAACAAACGATCGTACTTTGTGTTCAAGAGATTAAAGATAAAGTAAATGGATACAAACCGCATGGAAGTTGGACACAAAGTGGATCATAAATTAAGGGATTGAACTTGAACGTATGATCCTCATAAATATAGAGCGGTCAAGTGCGGAGGGATAAATTGTGTTATGTTGATAAGAATTGTTCCCTTTGGGTTTTCATAGTACTTGGGTGTCTAAAATTTTAATAGGAGTTGACGGAATGTGTAAGCGAAAAGTTGATAAAAATTATGAATTTCATGAAATGTATGACTAAAATAACTTATGGAATTGAACTTTGAGAACGGCGGTCATAGAATAGCTCCATCCATATCCTATGATGTACTTCATGCCATGGTTAAAGGTAATTCGCACAAAACGTTCCCACGTTTCAATATAATTGAGCAAAACATCCCCCACATTGCATTTTTTTGGCATTTTCACCTCTATTTACATTTTTCATTGCGAAAAGCATCCTTCCGCCCATTTGTTGTCAACTCTTCCATTAACTGAACACTTGTACTCGATTTTCTTTTCGAATATGAAAGGTAAAATCGTCTAACACATTTTTTGGCCCTTTCTTCCCGCCTTAACAAGGTTATTCAATAAATTAAACAAAGAAATCAAGCATTAAATAAATAAAATCAGCAAGCATCAAGATTAATCAAGCACAATGAAACAAGCTTATGTTTCAAGTTCTTGTATCTGAAATGGAGTACGTTTAAGGTAATTGTTTCAAGTCCACTCTTTATCGTCACTTGATGCATTTTCCATTTTCTATGTGGCTTCCATTCAATTCTATCCCTTACCATTCAGCGCACGTCATCATAGTTTCTATTTCCAAGTAATGGCTCGTCTAAAGAATCAAACCATGATATTTCCAAATGTTTGTTTCTTCTACCATCAACATCTCCATGGTATGGAGCCTTCTCCTTCTTCTTCTCCTTCTCCTTCTTCTCCATCTTCTTCTTCTTATGTCAATTACATTCTTAATTGTTAAGGAAACTGTGAAGTATTTGATAAATAATGATTTCAAGAACAAGCGAAAAGAATTCTTCAACATCAGGATCTTAGTTTTTATTGTTACAATGAAAATCTTTATGGCTTATTTGAGTTACTAAAGATCTGGATATTTTGAATGGCTTGTTTGCTACTAGATTATGCAATGAATGAACATCGTTTTAGACTATTTATGGAATAACCTGGTTAAGGTGGGAAGAAAGGCCAAAAAATGTGTTTAAGACAATTTTACCTGTCATATTTGAAAAGAAAATTGAGTACAGGTGTTCAGTTAACAGAGGAGTTGACAACAAATGGATGAAATGATGATTTTTTCAATGAAATATATAAATAAGGGTGAAAATGTCAAAAAAAAAATGTAAAGTGGGAACGTTTTGCACAATTATATTGAACCGTAAAAGACTTTTTATACTAATTACTTGTTTTAAAATGTGTACTCTTTTGACCCTTCGTTCAACAAAAATGTGGGCAAGCTATATATGCCTACAAGTTAAGAAAGAAATAGTCTTCATAAAAATATTATAGGTATTCCAAGTTGTGATGATTAAAGACAATCTTTTGAGCTATTTTAAACAGCAGCCCAAGTCTACGAATCACCTATGAAGGAATTACCTATTATCACATTACGAGATGAAAATCCAAATTCCTTTCTAGTAAGTAGAGTTATGACTATTTTGAAGATTAATATGAGGAAAAAGTAGAAATCGTTTCTTTATTGCATAATTGAATAAATTATTAATATTTGAAAGTTTCTCAGTGTATAATGAGGATGATTTACATAGGAAGCAATTGTTAGAATGTATTGATGTATTTTCAGTAAAGGAACATTTTCTCATGAAGAAAACAACTATGTTTTTTACCCCACAGTGGAAAAAGTTTGGATCCGACACGGCACTGATATTCATATTATGCATTATGTGTTAAATCTTTCTTTATAAGAACGTATTGCCTTCAACTGCCTCTAGAAAACCATTTCCTCAACCGATTAATCCTTCTAAGCAATAATAAGAGAAATCAATGAAAAAAATGAGGCCGGTAAATACGAAATAATAAGGGTAAATTAGGTTCAATACCCTTA
>CAIGRR010403371.1:0-10853 GCA_903798365.1 Fraxinus sp. 1973-6204
AAAAAAAAAAAAAGAAATTGCAAAAAGCATAAAATACTTTGTACAGATGTTAAAGAAATAGATTTAAGGGTCGAAGGACGAACATAATATTTTGACATTAGGGATTTTCAATGTATATATGGGGCCCATCTGTTGCCTCTTAATTATTTGGGTCCATTTGTTTCTATTTCACGTTAAGTGGGTTTTGAAATAATTAGTTTATTTAATTAATGAGTTTTAAACTTTTAAAATACTCTTTTACTCAATATATGGTGTATATCAATATATTAATTAATTATATTTTAATCTCTGGTTCAACCTCGGTTCGACCTGGTTGACCCTTTCAACCTTGCCCTTATCCAGTTCAATGCACGGGTCAGTTTTAAAAACATTGCTATTTTCGCCTTATATATCTCTCCCTTTCTCTGTTTTCCTGATTTATCATCATGCCCCCTCCCCCTCCCCCTCTCTCATTCTGCTTTTTGTTACTTTGACATGCAGGACCTAGGATACCCTTACTGGAAGCTACATCCAGTAATGCTGCATCATCATCGATATCTGAATCAGAGGACGCTTCTTTATCTGTCCCCCCTCCACCCCCACCTTCTATGCCTAGTGCTGGCCTAGATGCTGGAGATGGCACCATTATGCCTGCATCTTTACCTTTACCCCCTCCACCCCCAATGCCTCCAAACCCTACAATGACAGACTTCACTGCACCATTGCCTCCACTACCTCCACCTCCTCCTGGCCCCCCACCAAAAGAACTACTTGCAACTCGGCCTCCACTTTCTCCACCCCTGGCCATCCAGCAATCGTTTCAACCACCTCCTCCTGGGACTGTTGGGAGTGAAAAGGAGAGAAGTCAGTCTGCAAAGTCAGATGATCAAGCTTCCAGAGATTCAACTCACGTATGCTTCTCATTCACTTAAATAATCACTAGAGAGCATTCAAAAACAAATGTCAGAATCTGGGAGTAATTAGTGCAGGTTTAGTTATCTAGCAAAAGGAAATCAATACAGAATTGATGCAATAATGTATCTAAGTAAATTATTGTTTTCAAATAATGAAAATAATTTTTTTTTAGATTATAAGACTAACGTATTGATGGTCTTGATAGGCTTCAACCATGCTTCCTCCACCTCCATCTCCACCTCCACCTCCATTGCCAGGGTTGCAACCAAAGTTTGGCAATGATCAGTCAGAAGGCTCATCTTCAGAATCTGATTTCAAAACTACTTCTGAGAACAAAGATCTCTCGAAAATGGTTCCTCCTCCACCACCAATAAGGCAACAGCCTCCATTGCCTGGACCAACCATGGTCCCAAATTTGCAGGCTGATGTATTGCCTCCAGGCATTTTACGTTTTCCTCCACCTGATATGCGGCCACCATTACCCCCTCCTGGAATTCCTGGGCAACTTGACCCACCAGGAGTCATGGTCCCATCAGTACAATTACCACCTTTTGGACCTCCTATGATGATACCACAACTTCCACCTGGTCCACCACTTATCCCACAAGGTGACCTTGTTTTTAGACAACCTGCTCCTCCAAAGCCATCATACGTCAAATCAGCTGCATCAACTGTTGTAAAGAGGCCTCTGGGACAACATATTCCAGAGCTTACAGCTATGGTGAGTTTCTCTTTGTTGGTTACGTTTAACATTGTTATTGAAATTGTTGGTGCATGACTTAAAATGAATTATTAGTAGGTTAAATTCACTTTGCAGATCCTAGGGCAAAAATCATGTACACCATATTGATTGGCTACTTTTAGTAGTACGGATTTGTAGTACATAGTTCACAGTCCCAAATTTTATGTTCCTTGTATTGACTACAAATCTCTACTCTTTTATGGTCCGTATTCTTACTCTTTCATTAAAGAATACAATATTTTTTATGATCTTCTGGGATTTCTTCTCTGAATTTCTTGTATCTGAATTTTTCATTTAGCTTCTGAAAACTCATACAACACTTAGGGGGTGAAGAAGAGACTCATTTATATAGAACTGTAATTCTCTCCGATCTTTCTTGTTTTCTGATCTCTTTATTCCTCTCTTTGCTCATTATATGAGCCATGCTTGGGTTAGTCTGATGATGCTGAGTATTTACTATTTGACATTTTTGCTTGTCAAAATTTATCAAATTAGGCGTTTCTTTACCAGGCTCGTTGAAAACCTTCAATTTTATTATTTACAAACTATTCGAGGAATAATTGAGGTATTTGGTTCAATTTATCGGCCAAGCATTAACACTAAAAGCCATAAAAATTCTCAAGTAGAAGAAATACTTTAGTTGTACTGATTAGTGGACAGAGAATTTTAAATTAAGAGTTTTTTTATCATTCGAGTTAATATTCAGTCTCTCAGATAATTACATTTGTATTTTATGCACCTTATAATTTATGCAGTATAAATTCTTTCAAACTTGAATGACTGAATGAGGAAGTGAATGAAGGAGCTGTAAGGCCAAGGCAAACAATAGATATTACGTTGCAGACACCTGTGACCTAATCTTACACACACACACAAAACATACATACATAGTCATGTACCGCTTTGCATAGCTCTTAAAACCAAGGAATTAGCGTCTTACTTTCTGTGCTGGTTAGTAACATACCCTTTCTATCCTGAAATTTTTTCGTGCTTTTTCTGCAGGTTCCTGCATCTGTACGAGTCAGGAGAGACCGAGAGAGTCCGTGCTCCCAAAACCAAAGACAACCTGTTGTGAGGCAAGAATCCAGGAGCTCATCTGCACCAAAACCACAGAGTATTGATGACTCGTACACGGCATTCTTGGGGGACATGAAAGAACTTGGTGCCCTTGATGGGTGAACTGCTAGCCAATGGAGAGGTGCAAAAGAAACAACAGGATTGCACGATGTATAAAATCGTGTACAGGCTATTGTGATGGTTCAGGCGCTTCATCTGGGCTACCATAATTCTTTATTCTCCATTATGATGCTTTGGTTTATTGCTACCCACGCATCGTCTCATCTGTCGTAGATGTTAAATACATTTTGGACTATTTTGATTATCGCCATCACATTTTCTTATTGGCAAATTATTTTCTTAGCTGGTAAGGTTAATGCCTAAGTCTGGAGTAAAGGAAATTGTATCTTAGACTTAACTGACTTACATTTAACTTCTCTTTCCTTTTTTCTTTTTTCTGTATTTTTTTTTTTTATTTCTTGATTTTCCATGCTTATTGTGGCATTGGCTATGCATTTGCTTTGGTCTTGATGCTTAACAATCTGTGATCATGTGTCCCTCTTTTGTTCTAAGAAACCCGAAGCCTTAATTGAGAGGAACTTGGAAAAGAAAAACACAAATTAGATGCAGAATAAGATAGGAAAGATAAACATGAAACTAAAGAGTGTTCTGAAAGTCAAAATCATCGGTTATAAATTTTAACTCTTTTCTCTTGATTTATTTTATCAAGGTACATAGATCCTCCTGTTCATGGATTTTAATGTGTTTCATGTTCCTTAATCTTAACTCGTTAAAAGAGTATTTCCGCCCAAAAATTTGTAGTGGTAAAATTAAGTGTTAGAATATTTAAAAAAATTTACTTTCCAAATTTATAAATGCCCTCTAAATTGTAAAATATCTTCTTAAAAAATAGAATTTCTTGAAGATGCTGTGAGGTTTTGAACGTATATTTATGTTTTTAAATTGATAACCAACATTATTTTTCAAGTTTCGGTTTGGTCCCCAAATCTAGGGAATTATGCCTTTATCTCTATATTTTTTCAGAAAGGCCTTTTGAAAAGCCTACCCACTCACTGTTCACTTTTGTGATTATTTGGATACGAACCCACTCGAATAAGCACATACCAATTCTAATGGGGTCTTTTGTAGAGATGGCAACGGGACGAATTTGGGACAGGGCACTCTTGCCCCGAACCTGCCCCGCCCCGTCCCGCCTTAGACGGGACGGGGCAAGAGCTTGCCGCGTTTAAATTTTTTTTTCAAAATTTTGCAACTAACTTTTTTTTAAAATAAAAAATAAAATTGTAGTTAATTATTTTTTTTTATTCTTCACGGGACGCTTCGAGGCGGGGCACCTCCTCCCCGCCACGTCCCACCAATCCGCCGGGGCGAGTTTTTTTCGCCCCATTCGGGATGAGGCGGAACGAATTTTTTTGCCATTACTAGTCTTGTGTGACGAAAATACAGCAGAAGTGCCCAACCAAAACCTATACTCCACTTGGTCCTCAACCTTCAAGGAACATTTCATTACCAACCTTTCATTTTAGTTGAATTGAAGACAAAAATGCTCCTTTTTCAAAATTTAAGACCAAAGGACAAAACAGAGCAAAGATTGGAAACCACCACTACTAATTTCCCTACTTCATGTCCGTTACTTGGCCATCAACGGTTGAGACTTTTCCAATGTTACTCGCACTAAAAAGTACTCATTTTTGTATAAAACATGGTCCTACATGAACACTGGACAACTTGATGAAAATAAAATTTACAAACTTTACCACCTTTGATGGATGTCCACTGACTTCACAGAAAACACGCGTATGTGACTCATACACAACTTCATCGATTCTTACTTGATAATAGCAAATGATATCGATTCAGGCAGTGCTTCAAACTGGTAGCATTGTTGCTTTTGCAACGTTATAGGTGTTCAACTTTCAAATATCTCCATTAATAATATCATGGTCTTTTTCGAATACCAGTTCTTTTCACCACAACTCTGAATATTATAAACCATTTCAACACACTGGATAATTTAGTCCATCTCCTCTGAGCTTTGTCAATAGGAATCGCTGACTTTGGATCATTTGATGATTCTTTTATTGAATTCTGAAGTGAAGAACCTGCATTGGGATACATCGAATGCTCAATTGCAGAGGATGCTCGAGTCATGGAATCTGCATCGCATGTGAAGGTGTTTGCAAATTCACAAGGAGCACCCAAAGATTGGTCAAAACCATGAAAGTAATCGTCCAAGCAACTCAGGCCTCCAATTGAATAAACTGATTGTGTAATATCCGGTGAAGAGGGGTTCTGTTGTGAATACACACGTCTGTCAATCTTACAAGAACTCTCTGGCAGTAGATTCGAAGAAGACAGAAAAGTGGACGAACACATTATGGCATCCATGAGAGAGGGCTCATCATCAAAAGTAATAACTTTCTCCCAATCTCTATATGCAGCTATTACCAGGTTACGTGCATCAGCCTGAAATATAGATGATAAGAAAACAAAACTCACTCAGATCATTATTTTTGTTTCGAACAGAAAAAGCAAAATTGCCATGCTCTGTGGGAAGGTAAACTCAAAAGAAGAGGAAGAAAAAGGGTGAAAGGTAGAAGGATATGACAAGCCTGCCTTTTCTGCTTCAGACAGCTTATCAGCGGCAATATACTGGCAGCCCAAGAACTGCCCCAGCACTTGCCCTACTACGTTGAAAACAACACCATTCTTCTGCTGAGATCCAGAAGCATTGTACAAATACAATTTCTTATCAAGAACACATGTCCGAGCATGTTCCACTGTAGCTTCCCACATTTTAGCAGACATACCTGTACCAAGAATCTGTAGGATTTTCAACATACAAAACTGTTAATATAATATTATACACAAAACGAAAATAATGGAAGAAAATAATTCTCTTCCATTTTTATTTTTTTTTTCTGTTCAAGGTCTGCTTGCCCTTCCACCAGTGAGATACATGCTAAAGATTCTTAACCCCAGAAATAAATAACTAAATACAAAATTATAAAGGCTGCACTTAATTCAAATTTGAATGCAATCGCTCCACACTTCCTAATGAACAGGACGTTCTTTGTAATGGAAACCATAGATATGGATAAAGTCATCATGCTGGTAAAGCATAACAATGAGGAATTGAAAGTGCGCGCGCAACCCCTTAAAAGGAGGCTAGGTATGCTAGGAGACTAACAGACTACATTAGGGATACTGGGTTTGTCAGTCTGTCTCCCATAACATAAAGGCCAAAGTTCATATTTGTCGTGCAAAATGAATGACTCCTCTGATAAGTTATAATACAAGCAGCAAGAACCATATTGATTTCTATCTGTTTCCAATAAAAGTGAAATAGTTAAATTTGTAAAGAAGACGGGCACCCTGAAACCAGTGAGATTTCCGCATATGTTAATGTATACACAACATCAATTAAAATTATGGTATGGCATAATGTAATCATTCATTGTAAATACAAGAGAAAATCATTACACTTACATTTCGAAGCCTTTCTGGGTCTAGGAAGAGTGAAGTCAAAAAGTCCCGAACGGTGTTTACTCTTTCCTTTCTCAAGCGTTTGTGAAAAGCTCCATCTTTGCCAATTTTTTCCAGCCTCCATACTTCATCTGAAAGAAATGGAGGGTGGTGCTTCTTGTACACTTACAGGGGAAAAAACAGGAAATCAACATTATCATATCAACATTTTATTCTATCACTCTGATCTAAATGTAAAAGAAGATCTAACTAGTCTTCAGATCAGTATAATTTAAGTTTCATGAGTTACCAATGAATATTGACAACCATTTTCATGTATATCAAAAACCTATAGACACACTTGTTCATAAGAGTGACATGATATCAAAAAATACAAGTTAGAGGGAGGGGAGGGGGCAAATAGACGAAAATTAACGTGATGTATATCGGAAAAGAATCCCGATGATCAAATAACCAACTCTAACTCCAATGATTCTACTATCACTAAGAAATGAAGAGCATAAACCAAGATTACTTGCAAAATATAAATATAATAATGAATAATGGTATAGAATATTTCTATATTTTGGTGAGAAATGTATCTGCGACAATTGGTTCCCAGCCCCAAGCCTTTGAATCACAGGTATATTATATCACTTTTAATGAATGACATGAACCAAGGACCAGATGTTCCTAATGGACTAGCAGTTATGCCTAATAATTTACTAGCTCTATTTTGTAACAAAATATTCAAATTGAACTGACACATACAGTAAGAGATATAGCTGATCGTTAAAAATAATCAAACAAGGCGGGGTCAAAATCAAACACTCCATTTGAAACGATATAAACATCATTAGAACATTACAAGAGACCATTTAGGGGACAATATGTTATCGGAACAAAGAGAAATAGATTAGATGGTTAACCGTATTGCTTTGCAAATGTTTAGTGATGTAAAAAATTTCGTAGGATTATTTACTGAAAGTAAAGTTAATATCAGTTCTTGGAAAAAACAGAAAGAAGGAAAACCCATGTATGGAAAGATTTGTATCCCCTCTGTTGGACAGAAATTCTGATACTAGAGAACACCTTCTAGCAAACCAAATCTAAGACCAAAAAGATCAAACTCAAAAGAAAATGATAAGATGGACAAATTTCTATTGCATGGGGGAGAGGGGCAGTGAGTGCGTGTGCAAATAGAACAAATTCATGTTCAACAGGAAACAAGAATTTCAATAATCATATCATGAGTCATTATGATAGAGAAGATGTAGGCATTGCCAAAAACCACAGGTGCTCAAACAAAGCAACTGTAGAACTTATACAAGAAACACTGTGCTATAGCTTACAACTGATTGTAACATGCACAAGTATTTCCAGATGAAGATTATTGGACCTTAAGTCTATTGAATCTTGGGATTCCATCTTAAAAGATCAAGATTATGAAGAGTAGCCAAAACCCTTGTATGTTGGTATTATGTTTCGGTATTTAGTCGATGTGAGGTTTATCCCTTAACATGTCACCGCAAGATAGTAGCTCGTTTGAGCAACCAATCATTTTCTTTTAGGCTTACTCGGATCGAATTAATCATCGGAACTTAATAGGTTCTGATACCATTTTAAGACTTGAGGTGTCATCTTAAAAAAGATGGAACTTATTAAGAAGGGTAGTCCAAACTCTTATATGTTGGCCTATATTTCGATATTTAACTGATGTGGAATTTATCTCTTAACAAAGTCTACACTAACATGTATTGGTGATCTGGCCAACATGAATGTTATGAATACAGTATCACTAATCCCCTGATCAACAGTAATGAGAGCATTATACTCTGTAATGGTTTTCACAAATTATCACATTATTCCAAAACAATTATTCAACATTCCTAGAAATAAATTATAAACATAGCGGAAAAAAATAAAATAAGAACTCACATTCTCCACGGTGATCCCTGACAACGAAGGACTCTGATTTTGCTTCTCTTATTCTGATTCCATCGAAGTTGTCCACAACTCTGGCCCCTAGCCTGAATTTACGACTTCTTGTCCAGCTTGAGTTATCTGTAAACAAAATATCACCCACTGAACCCTCGCCATCTTGAAGAGTCAAAATTGTATCCCCACTTAAAAGGGGTCTCCTGCCTTCCCGCTCTCTTACAACATTATTCTTAAATTCTTCAAGCTTCCAATTGTCTCCATCGTCACTGTCAAAATCTCCCTCAAGAACTATGATTTCTACCTTCGCAGAGCATTCTGGACCACTGGAAACAACTTCTCCTGTAAGATCGTCAACTAAAGCTACTTTCAGATCGCTACATTCTTCTCCTTCAATACGGCTTCCGGTAAATACTGGAAGGGATATAGTATTTAAGAAACATAACTGCAAACTCCTTGATTCAGAAGGACGTAATTCTTTCCCACAATTCCTAAAAAAGTAGCATGTCAGCAATGAATTAGCAAAACGATAAGGCAACAATATCCAGTATTATTAATCTTATTACTTTTACCATTAAAATATAATGCCATACCAGTTCATGCTGACCAAATACTTCTTTAATGCTGAGTCAACTTCCTCTTTCACCTGTAAGCTCACATTGGAATCCATTATTAATTACTGTATTTAAGAAAACACAGAACTACCAAAAAGACCATATGGACGGTCCTCTAATAGCAGTCATCCACATATCAGTCCAAACAAAATTTTGGACAGAGTAATTCAGCTTAAGTATGCTTACAGCTTACCTAACTATAAAATAGTTGTAGGAAATTTTTAGTTGAATATACATGCACACGTGAGTTCAATTTCCACAAATTTTTTGTACAACTTTATAAAAGGCCTAGTTGAAAATGAGATGTACAAAGTCTTCTGCTCAAGTTTATTACCGACAAAGGACTTTTATCAACAATATATAATGGTTAAACACGTAGGAGAAAATGTTTATATCCATTGACAAGTCATAGGATTTAGTCTTCAGAACTGCGAAATCTACAGACAGTTTCTGTTGGCTGTTAATCTAAGAGAGAAATGGACTAAAGACCACTAAAAATGTGTTCTTGTCTTCTTGGCAAAGAAATCCAGTCTGACCTAAGCAACTCATATTTTACAACATTATTTCTTTTTTTCCTAAATTTAGAATTAATTTCAATCACAAAGTGAGGCCGTTAAGAAAACAATTTATCAATAGGGTCAAAAGCAGACATTAAAGCAATAACATCATAGCCATGAACTTACAACTCTGCGAATCAAGGGCTCCAGAACTGGTTCCATAAGATGTTGCAATCTATGAAAGTTCATTACCTCCAGTACCACACTATGAAAAAATACCCAAAAAAATTAGTATCAGTACATCATGACTAAATCTTCTAGAACTACACTTGCTAGAATTCCTACTTTTATAATCTATAGATTCAACTTTTCCAATACTCATGACCATCTAATCCAACCGTTTCTGGCAGCCATTTAGGCTTTCCCTGATATCATATCTTCATGCATTTGATTTAGGGCTGTAACTTTAGACAGTAGTTTTAACATGTCTTTTCAACCTTTATGTCAACTGGGATTAAGTTACTTCAACGTTATGCATTGTTAATTCACTTGGAATCTTGTTGAGCAAACTTATTTCTTTTCCTTCTCTTTTCTTTTCATATTGCAAACCGTCGTCGTGTTCGCCATTTAATAGTAGTTGTCGTGTTCGCCATTTAATAGTAAGTAGATTTCTTTTCCTTCTCTTTTCTTTTCATATTGTAAACTGATGTTGCTTTCACCATTTAATAGTAAGTAGATTTCTAATTCTCAGTCTTTTTTATTTCTGCTGTATATACTTGTTAGAATGAATTTCAGTTCGTATTATTACCCCCATAAACTGCAAGTAACAATCAACTAACTCAAAATTCTGACCAGAAAAGATCATTCATAAACAACCTATCAATTAGATAGCAATTCCTAAGCTTTTCCTCCATCCATAGAGCATAAAATGTCAGAAGCAATTTGTTTCCCTTCTTAAAACTTTAATCTAAAATCACTTCTTAGTTCCCCAATCAAATCCAGGTTCTTTGAAAAAAAAAACCCACTTCAAATTAAAACAATTCCAAACCAAAACTATTAAAACCAAGAATACTGCATATTAATGAACAATAATCAGACCTGCGATCATCAAAATGAAATACCAACAATAAGGTAAATAAACACACAAAATTGTTATTATCATTAACCCCCACCTTTTAAAAGAAGGGGTTTTTCGAGGACGGGTGTCATCCGTGGAATTGCCCTCCTGCTGCCGCTTCTGTGACATTTCCAAAGCCCCTCAGAAAGCAAAGAAGAAGCAAGCCTGCCTCTACGTTTTTACAGTACTAAGATTCAAAATCACCAATAACAATGAAAAAAATCCGGATTTCGGATAATAGCAAACTAGTATTGTTGTTGGTTGAGGGGACAGAAAAACCAACATCAGCTATCCTATAAAAGATAATCCCAGAACTAAATTCTGAAAAAAAAAAACACACACACACAGAGATATATATATATATATATATATATATATATATATATATATATTCAAATTTTTTTGTCTTTATATACAAATGATTGCGAATTACGTAACCTTTTTCAGGATCGTGATGAATGATGATCTGGTGGATGATAATAGGTACAAAAATGATAGAATTAGTATAG
>CAIGRR010403372.1:0-11914 GCA_903798365.1 Fraxinus sp. 1973-6204
TTCTTTTCCATTCAAAGAGTTTTACCTATAAACATAAAATATAACAATTTAGAATATATTTTGTCAAAAAAACTATTAAATGTCGTTATTTTTAATTCCGAATAAGTGTAAAAATTACACTTAGTTTTGCGCACAAAACTATGTCATCATTTTAATCATTTAATGGACCAGAAATCATAGTTATCACCATTAAATGTTGGGATATAAATTGAAAAAAAAAATAAAAGGAAAGCGTCAGCCATATTATATTCTTATGCCCAATATTAATCGAACGTTGATTCTGAAACCACTGATGATATTTTATAATTGGTACGAAAAATAATTAATTTAGGTAAAAGTGGTTTAAGTGGATTTCATGTGGGATAGATTTTTAGGGATAGAAATGTTACGGTGTAATAATTGAACATGAAGGAGAAAGAAACGAGTTTAGTAAAGTTGTACAAAGTGGACTTTTATTTTTCAATGCAAGAGGATGGATGCTCATTTTTTTTTTTTTTAAATTCAATTGGTTGCTGAATTTGAAACCAAAACAGCCTAATTATTGGAAGTGGGGTGCGGTGTAAGTCATTCATTATCTAATTTTTTAGTTTTCAATTACTAATTTTGCATGCTTCCCAAGCAAATATAGGATATTCTAGAAATTGCACCAATATTAGGGTGTATTTGGTAGAGAATAAAATCGGATTAAAATTGAAAAATTAGTCGTTATTGTTGACCTTTATTAGACGAGTGAGACCCAATACTGTTATATTTTCAATTTTAATTGGCTTTTGAGTTATATCGAACACGCTCTTAGTATCTACCCTTTGAAAACTGAAAAAGGAAAAGCTTGATTTCTTCTTAGTTGCACAATTCCTGTCAATTTGTAACATAACCTTAATATAAAAATGTATCACTTCAAAATTTGTACACTAGTTCAAATTGGAAATCAAAATCTGGNAAACTGTATCAAACAAGCTCTTAATAAGTTCGCCTATCTTATCTCATGTGGTCGTCGATAGTATATTGAATCATCTTTAATTTGTTTTTTTACGCAGTTGCATTTTGACTTTGTTTGATCGGATATTTTTTAACACTTAAATAAAACACTTTAGCGTGGGTTTTTGTGTTCCAAATATTGTTCTGGTCTACATTAATCCTAGTACACTACATGCAATCGTAGGAGAAAACCTGGGAGGATCTGAAGTGTGAATCTTGGACGGTATCAATGAGAAAATAATTAAAAGTCTGATTTTTAGGGATAGAAATGTTACGGTGTGAATCTTGGGATAGATTTTTAATAATTATGAGAAAATAATTAAAAGTCTGATTTTAAGTACGGTAATGCTTATCAATCAGTAAGCAATAATTGTTGTTCGTAAGCATGCACATATCAAATTTTACTCTCTTTTTTTGTCATTTTAGTGGATGTTAGTCTGTCACTCCAATGTTAATAAATAATAGTTAGAATCTTCAACCATTAATGCATGTGCATGAACGTCTGTGTCCGATTGGTGGGATGAGGTTTGATACTTTGATATTATAAATTATAATCAACCTATTTATTAATTTATTAAATCCGTCAATTACTTAATTAAAAAGTGGTTTAAAAATAATTTATAGAGATGAGCCAAACATAGGAGAAGGGTAAATTTGAGATTTGAAGAGGAATAAAATCTCTAACTAACGATTCAAAAGCTATAAAACGAAAATGACTCCGGCTTTACAGTCCACTTTACTGAGGATCCGTTTAACAGGTAAATGTAAAAAGGAATTTAAATTTCATGTTAGTTGGAAAATAAAAACTCACTAAACCCATAGGAATTCGTTTTCCATGAAAACAAAGAAAATGCAGCTTAAAGTAGTTGTAGCTTTAATTCGGTTTCCATTTCCACGTTACAATCAAACGATGTGACATTTTTGATGAAAAATGTGACAATCAAACGGGCATAAGTTCTAACCAACGTGTGAAAATCAAACATTTTTTACTGATTTGCCTAATAATGCTTTATAACTACATAGAATTGTCAAATATTTGTTAGTTGTATTGTCTAAGCTTATTCAGACTTAAAGCTTGTTTGATACTGATTTTTTCAAAAGAAAAATAATTTTTATTTTTTTATTTTTTATTTTTAAGACTGTGTGATTGAAAACCATTTCTTTTTTGAGCCAAACAAGCCTTTATTCTTTTATTCCTCACTATAATNTTTTTAAGACTGTGTGATTGAAAACCATTTCTTTTTTGAGCCAAACAAGCCTTTATTCTTTTATTCCTCACTATAATGATACCACCTTCACCACAATGATGATGTCTATAGATCGACTCGACTTCAAATCTTAGTGGTTACTGAAAATCTGAGATTATACTATAACCTTGAGATGCCACGTTGTATTTTTCATATTTCTCTTGTTGGGCTTGACATTGTAAACCTGAATTAGTTTAATATTTCTCTTGTTGGGCTTGACATTGTAAACCTGAATTAGCTTGCTGTCAGCTATGATAAAATTTTGAACAAGAATGTAACTTTCTAAATAGATTAAATTCAAAGGACCAGAATGAAATTGACAGACGTGCTATGAAATGTGGAGAGTGAGATTAGAATTTTGAATTGCCTATGTTGGTTTTATCTGTTCTAAATAATAGTTGGTGTGCTATGTATCTCTTTTCTAATTGCCAACAAAATCCTTGAAGAGGTAGATGGCTTGTGTCCTTTAGCTGCCTAATTTCAAGATTGTGTGTTTACCTCTAGATTTGTCAATCTGGTCCTTTTGCAAACCTTGATATAGAAACTGTTACTACGTCTTGTTTGATGTATGATCTTGATATAGACATGATCCCTTCAGCATGATAGGTTGCACACCTTCAAGGCGTTGAATGGATTCCATTTATTTTCAAGGGTAACCATTTTAATGGATAGCTCTTTATGATATCTTGAATCAATTCGCCTTTTTTTTTTTTTTAAAATAATCGCGACTTCGGATCAAGATGCTGCTTTTATTATGGAGTTTTCTTCCTTCCCAATAATTCTTTTACTATTGATTTACTGAAATTTGTTTTATGTGGTGCTTAATAGGAGTTGAAGAACTACTTCTGGCATTGTACATTCTGTTGATATTCATCGGTCTCGAAAGCACACTTGCCTCGTATGGCTTCTTTAATCTTTCCTCATGAGCTTCACATTTCTTAAGATATGCAATGCACTTCACTCATTTACAGTGTAGATATCATAGATAGTGATGCTGCACTCAAAATTGTAAATATAAATTCTCCCGTCAAGGATATATGTGTGATTATATGGCTACTCCTTTCCTTTTTATCAATACTGGTTATAGGTGTTCTCATTCTTTTTTCAGAAAACTTTTGCCATTTTGCTCTTATTGTAGGATCTAGGATGCCTTGATCTGGTTGTAATGAGCTTAGTTTAGAGGCTGACGTAAGTTTGTTCGCCCGCCTAGAAGAATTGATTAGGAATTGTGTTGGACTGCAACCTTGCCCATTTATGCTCTCAGCATTTTGGAGAACTTGCGTTTTATGATTCACGCCTTTTACCTTGAGGCGTCTTTGCCCAGATGAATGACGTGTGGCTTAACTTGGACTGTTGGATGCTGGACTCCCTATATACTCTGGCTGGAGACCTTTTGACTCGAAATCGATTCATTTTTCTGGAGACTTCTAGGGTTTCTGCCGTTTGAGAGAAAAGGAGAGAAAAAAGAGAAAGAGATAGAGTTGATTCTTGATAGCTGTTTTCACTTTAAATCTCTGATTTAAAGTATTGTAATAGTTAGATCTACCTTCGGTTTGTAATATTATGTGTGAATATTGTGAGGTTCTGAGTGATTCCTCTGTTGTACCACTTAGTGTGTGTTCGAAGGTGTTCTTGGTGATTTCTGGGTGAATCGGTGGCTATCTTCTGTAGTATTTTGAGAGATAAGTCTCATATTTCTTTCTCGAACTCTCTATAATCTTTGTTGCCATTTTGTGGTTGATTTAGTGCATCTGAGCATAATCTTTTTTTATATATATATAGATGCTCAACAAGGGATGTAGGTGTTAGAAGCGGTCACCGAACCTCCGGGGCTACGGTCGAAATAATTCTTGTGTTCATTCTATAATTTCTGCAGTTTTACTTTACTGTATTGGTTATAGTTTGTTTTGATTCTCATATTGTGTGTGGTCTGGGCCTTACAATTCTTCAGCAAATTTCATGGCACAATACACATTGTATAGTGTATTGTCCAATCCATTCAAAATATAATTCTCACATAGCAAAACAAAATATGTCCATTCGATTAACGTAATCAATGATACCCTATTATTTTTCTCTTCTTGCGCAACATGAGCATCGTCAATAATTTTTTTTAGATTGAACAACATATTTTGTTGTTATTTGACAATAGTCATTTCTGTTACAAAAACTAAAGAGAAACCAATTTCGAAAATAAGAAAAATCCAAGGAGTATAAAATTTAAATAAAAAATGAGTTTCAGTTTAGCCGAAAGAAACAAAAATATAATAAAAGAATATCTAGAAATTCTTGACTTATTTCCAAAAATTCCCCACGTGTAGATAAGTTACCAATAAATATGCAAATAAAAATGTAGACACTAAAAAGGAGTATAGGCAGTAAGTTATAGCATCAGGAGATGTAACTTTTGACATTGAACCTTCTTTAGTAGAATACACTTGCACTTACTTGTATAATCAATGAACATTATGTTTGAACTATTCATTCGTTGGTGTAAATCAAGACAATTGTACCTACCTAACACATTTCGTTCTCATAAGTGCTTTTAGGGAATTCTAGCTTCACAATTCTCATGGATGCGACCACACTTTATACTTACATAGGTGATTCCTATTAAAAGTATTATGCCATATTGCACTTGATTTTTCCAAGATTTAGAAATCATTAAAAATATAATTTATCCATATTTACAATGCAGTTTAGCACTTTATTATCAAAGGAATGGGTAGGAGTATTCTTCAAAGTTTTCGTATATATCATTCATAACTTAGCTCGTTTGAGACATTTGAAACAAAAAATGGAGGATTTTGAGTTATATTGAAGTTGGTTCGGAGCAATTGAAGAGTAATCGAATTATAATTTCGTTTATTTCGAATTAGTTATGAATATTAAAGACTTTTAATTTTCTACATTAACTTTTAATTGTTGTATTTATCTAGGGGTTTATAATTATCTAGGTTCTAGTATTTTTTTTAAATAAGAGTTATAAGTCATCATGGCAATAAGTTGAACATATATTATAGATTTTGGAGTTTTCAATCTTTTAAATTATTGATATTGGATACAAAAATCAACGAGTCCAAATTATCTATATTTGTGGGCAATTCAAAGAGTTATTGATGCCTAGATTTATGTTATTCTTAGAAATCAACAGAAACTAAATGGTGATTGTGTTGCAGCATTCGTTTAGAATCAATGAAATTTTGATAATGCGTTTGTTCATCGATTCTTTGCTTTTGCCCTATATCAACTTGCAAAAGTTTCAATTTCTTATTATTGAATCGAATACATGTTGATGAATCTGACCCCAAATCCAATCCAACTCTAATTTCAACCTTCAAGCAAGCACCAAAACTATATAAAATCACAAGCAACATGGATTGTTTGCGTATTTGGCAAATTTTACCTTATAATTTAAGCTGGTCAATAAGAAATGTATGCTCTCTTAAATTTAAAACTTTGTTTCTCAATAAAATTATAAAAATAAGAAAGAACAAGACTTTGTGTAGGTCATAGTAAAAGAAAAATATATGCGATGGTTAATAAATAGTATTTTCTTTGTTGGACTCTTCACTTGTGCACATTATTAATAGTGGGAAAAATTTGAACTTGAAAAGAAAAGGGAAAACGAAACCTGAACGTCGCCTGAGAGATTCGAACTCTCGCGGGGAAACCCCATGTACTTAGCAGGCACACGCCTTAACCACTCGGCCAAAGCGACTTTTAATGAGAATGTGACAGATTAATATACTAATTTTCAAATGACCCAAAATTCGAATACACCTTCACAAGGTTTAGAGATCGAGGGGTATCGAAAAGGAAAAGTAGTGTGGCGAATTGGCGGCGGCGGCGGATGGAAGTTGAAGTGATTGCAACGTCTTGAAGTTCTGGTGGGTCATCTGGATTTTGTTGAATTTAACTGGCAAATACAGTTACATTTTAATAGATTTCCCATTCTTGCATTATTTCTTAGATTGAGGGAGGCCATTTATGGTATCTGTGCAATTTAAATTTAGCATAAATACATTCATATGTTTTTGAGCTTCATTGATTCGATGATTTTAGGGACAGTTTCAGTTTCTTAGTACAGGATATTGTTCAGAAAGAAAGAAACTTATTTCATTTGTCTTTTTGCGCTTGTTCTTCTTCAAATCATTAAACATGTGTCATTAGTATTGAAATTGAGTTGATTCCTGAACTTTAATTCTCCTATCTTTGTATGTTCATGTTGTGATTATGGCCTGTGTCCATAGCTGATGCTGGGAATTCCAAATTGCTTTCTTTTGATAGGCACCAAATGCACAATTATGTGTTATGACTGTATTTGAGAGATTAAACAGATTGATCATTAGGTGGCTGGAATGTAGAAACTTATGTTGAATATTTGGAAGTTGACATTTTCTAAGAAATAATTTATAATCGATTGAGATCCACCCACCCAATAAAGGAGAAAATAGCATTACTAGATCTATGTTACATTAAACACTCATATCAGATAATCACTTTTGTCTTGTTAATCTGTGTGTTTTTCTTATTACTGAGTGAAATGTTTTCACAGTTTAAAGATTAAAGCAATTGGGGGGGTTGGCTTCCTGAGAGTTGACACGTATATCTTCGACTTTTCAACGGATAACGGTTAACAAACCATAACCCACTAATATGCTGCTTAACAGCAAAATGCAGCTTGATATAAATGTTCATACTATTAAACATCAGTCCGACTCAATCTCATAAATATTCCTAATCTCTCATTAATAGACGACGACACTGATAGTGTATTTAGTTCCCATAAGTGTATGAAGTTTCTCTTCTATAGTTCTACTCTATTACAGTGCCCCTGCAAAAGTTGACTATTTTTCTTGAGCTTTGAGTTCGAACTCATATGTTAACACTTTTCAATTTACTTACCCATTTTCTCACAGGTTTTTTACCCTTTAGAAACTTAATTCATAGTCATCGTAACACTTGATTGATAAAGTTTATAAGACTGCAAGACTTCATCGCTTCATTTCTATGGGCTGCATTATCAATTTCAGTACACATGAATTTTTAAGACTTCTATAACTTGATTTCATTCTTTACAGACTTAAAATTATTAATTTTAGTCCATATATGAATCTTTATCCAATACCATTATCAGAATTGAAAAATACTTGGGAAACACTAACTTTTGCTATGTTTTGTACTGTGGTTTTATTATTGGATTGTGAATGTTTTCATAATGCCTCATCCAATTTAGGATTCAACTTACTAAAAGTTTTTATAAAATAATCAAAATTAGTAGCTTCAAAATTTGAAGACTTTAGGAGTCTAAATTGAAAGCCCTTAATGGCTCTAAGATTAGCCGAACCATTAAATTTCATAATTTATTCGCTAAAATTACATTAAAGCTCAGAAGGGTTCAAACATCAAATACCCCTTCTTCCAGAGTCAGATTTGGTTAAAGACTTGAGTCTTATAAGGAATTTAGCTTTACTTTCCCAAGAATTAGACTTCTCTTTCCTTTTCTTCTCCAGCGAAGATTCAGTCAACCCCTGGTCTCTGCTCTCTGGTGACTTTGCCATGTCATCATATTCAAGGCCGCTCTCGATGATATCCATGTCAGCTCCCAAAATCTTTGCTTGCATGACAGTTATCACTGCTTTGACTGCCACATCTGCATTTCGACGATTCCTTAATAAGATCTCACTAATCTGAGCTGGTGTAAGGCCCCCACCTGATCTTATGCAACTCTCCACCACATCAAACAGTACGTGTGAGTCCACTCCCAAGTAGTTCTTCACCAAGGTCTTGAAGGCATGCATGCCGCATGTGTCCAGGCTAACATGCACGTCCATACGCCCACATCTAATCAGTGCCGGGTCGATTGTGTCCCTGTGGTTTGTAGTGAAAACAATCACTCTCTCTTCTCCACAGCATGACCATAGGCCATCAGTGAAATTCAGCAGCCCTGATAAAGTCACCCGCCCGTTATCCTCTCCATTGTCACTTCCATGCTGGCTATTCTTAGCCATTGATTGTAATCTCCTGTTCTTTGTTATCCTGTCCCCTGTTAAATCGATTGAACAATCTATATCTTCAATCACTATGATCGAACGGCTTGTAGTTTGTATTAGCAAAGCCCTTAACTCAGAATTGTGTGAGACTTTACTAAGCTCAAGATCATACACATTATAGCACAGAAAATTAGCCATGGCAGCTATGAGGCTAGATTTTCCTGACCCTGGAGGTCCATGCAACAAATATCCACGTTTCCATGCCCGTCCAATTTTATTATAAAATTCTTTGCCTTCAGAAAATGCCATTAGATCATCCGTTAGCTGTTTCTTCAACTCTGGCTCAAGTGCAAGTGTGTCGAACGTGGAAGGGTGGCGGAAGGGCACGGAGGACCACCCCGACTCGAAAGAACCGTGTCCATTGTTGGTAAAGAGCCTGCGCTCGCGTGAGACTCTCTCAAATTCTTCTCCACGTGTTGTGACGTGTTCCAAATAAGGATCAAGAAGAGTCGGGCGGTGGCGCTTGGGAAGTTTGAGAGTGAAGCTACGTTTTTCATCGAGGGAATCTTGGGCAGTCTCGACATGGTGAGTCCATGAGAGGTGGTGGCCTTTGAAGGAGTCATGGACAGTGTGGTTGGGTGCAACTGTATACGAAATTCTGTTGGAAGATTTGGAGCGGGAGAGAGTGAGGCGGCGGCAGGTTGTGGAGGTGTTGATGGAGTTGAGGTAGAGATTCACATGGAGGTAAAGATCATTTACATCAATCCCACTATAGCCATTGAATTCTGGGATTTCGAAGTAAGAATATGGGTTAAAGAAATCTTGAAGGGATTCGTAGATAGAATGCAGAAATGAGAGAAGCTGTACGGGCAAGATGTTTTGAAGGACTGTGAGGAGGCCTAGAAACGACCAAATTTGTGATAATAATTCCATGTTAGACTGTTACAAATTGCCAGTGTTTTGGTTTCAGACTTGTGAAATTTTGATTTTGTCTGTGTTTGTTGGATTTATTTATAAAGAGAAGAAGACAAGGAAAGAGAGGATGACGAATTTGTGCGGATAAGGGGGGACTTTTGGATGTTTATTGTGTGCGTAAAATTGGGGTAAAGAGAGCTAACTAAAGTTACTGTTTGCAGGTTGAGCAAAAGAAACAGTAAAGATAAAGCTAAAGAATTAATATTGAACAGATCTGTCTTATCCTTTTTCTATTGGTGATTTTTGGAATCAATGTTGTTCTTGGATATATATGTAATGGGGTATGCTTATTCAATGATTGATTCGGGTTTTAGTTTTTCATTAAATGTTTGATACGCGCATAATTTTCATAAATGGATTGATCCTTATGTGCTCTAATGTTACGTCAAATGATTTCATCTAAATATTAAATGTCTTTAGCTTCAAGCATTGACCGATTTACTTTAAACTCTTGACTTGTAAAGTAAATAGTTAAATACGAACATGTTTGATTTGGCGGACTGGATAATGTACTGGTTGTTCTTTGGTTTAGATCTTATCCGATTCATTGTCTATAGCGATATGCACGTGTAATTTTGTAACAATTGTGCCCATAAACAATCCTAAAGTATTTGTCATGGCTTCTAATCTTGAAATGCATAACATGTATATATTATTGGACGTTGCACAGAGTAGTACACGTTCAAACACACAAACTAGTACCCTTTTGCTTTTGATAATCAATGCTTTTTCCAGCCTTATCTTTAATTTGTTCTTGCAACATTTGGTCTCTTCTTTTCACATTACAGAATGTTCGTTAAAATAATTTACTAATCAATGGCTCATGACGAGACAAATAAACACTAGATTGATTATTCAGTCTTAATCATGTTCCTTAAGATCTTGCTTAAGATTTTCTGTCCATGATAATCAACTTGGACATCTGAATTTTGAATGATAAGGATTAAGAAAGATGTACCCTTTTTTTTTTTCCAACGTAACGAACATGTCATAACAAGATTCGACTCGGGTTTTTCTTTCTGAATAAATCGGCTCACAAACTTGCTTTGCTACATTTTATGTAAAGAAAATGCTTTTATTGCAGAAATGTGATTCAAGAAGGGGAAATTGATTTAAGTAAAATAGATAGAGAGTTGAAAGATATCATTATTTCCTTCAGTTCTCTGGTCTTTAATCTGTTGAGTAATTTTGCGAAATATTTTCATGTGATTTGATATGACGATTAGGTGTCTATCTTTATGTCGTTTTAACATTTTTTGTCATCATTCTAAAAGATTTTTGAAACTTTTCCATTTATACAGATTTCACGAATTATGTTACACGTACATAACTTTTTATCTAATGGATTAGCGAATTGACAAGTGGCGACATCCTATTGTGGGTGCGCCTGTGGGCCCAGACGCCCCCTAATAGGGGGCTGTCTTTTGTCAATTCGTTAAAAAATTAGGTAAAAAATTATATACAAATAGAATTTTCCTGTACTAAAAATAGTTTTCATGTTAATAGTCCAAGTTTTTAGACCCGATTTTCCAACGTGGTAAACGATAGTTCTTGGACTTCTGCCTAAAGAACCAGAGTTGCGGTGCCTACCGTATCTTCTACAAGCACATGACGATTGTAAAATCGACACACTTGCTAGTCTTGATCGTGGCAAAGACTCACGAGTCAGTCCGTGATAATTGGTACTGGAGGATGGATATACACTTTCCTTCTCCCGCCAAATGTTGAAATGATTATCCTTAAGTGACATTAATATCTGGCACCGCAATAAAGATGTTGCTAATGTCTGCTTTTGCTTTGCATTTTTTTCCATCTTTACCCTATTGCTTTTACAAAAGTTCAATTTTGGATATTTACATTATTCTCCTTTCATAAATGCCCTTTTTATTTTATTTTTCTTTTACATTTGAAAAACATAGTTGAAATTCGAAAATAGCATGGCTTTGTTGACATCAAAAGTTACAAGCATGAGAGCTTAGTAGAGGGCAGCGCGTTACTAAAGCGTAATTATTTTGGGAATGAGAACCTAAGTAGGCTAATGCCAAGTCGAGAAATAATTATTTGAGAAAATTACACCGCACCGAACCTAATTAAAAAATAAAATAAAATCTAAATCCTTTTATTTATTTATTTATTGTGCAATAGTGTGCATCAAAATATGTTGAGAAGTTCTTCGTATTTGTGCACTCGACACGTACACATGTACACAAGTTACACTAGAAATATTGGGCATCGAATATTATATTGACTAAAATAATAGTCGTCACGAAGGGCTAGTCTGGCCTAAGGTTGGAGCTAGTCTTGTAGATGACGTTACTTATGAGAGGTGAGTTGAAATGGAATCCATTCTATTTTGCATTAGCAGAGCTTTATGTAGAGGAAAGGAAAAGCAATTGACAAAGGCCAATAAAAATGAAGCTTTGTATTCCCTTAAAAGGATTGTCTTTATAAGAGGAGGAAGAGGCATGAAGTATAGGTCCATTATTGAGAGAGAGAGTATATATATATATATATATATATTTTTTTTTTTTTTCTTTTTCAAGTGACAATTAATTGGATATTTAATAAGATTGATAAAATCATGAATCTTGTTACATTAGACCATCAAACTCAACACACCACTGGATGATTCAGGATCAATAAAAAGAATTTTATCATTGTTAGGCAATTTGTTGTCAAACGATCTCCCTGACCGATGATGAAAGTCTCGGTTATTTT
>CAIGRR010403373.1:0-12905 GCA_903798365.1 Fraxinus sp. 1973-6204
CACCGACTAATCCAACAAAGTTGTCTAATTTTTTTTTTTTTTTTTTTTTTGGTACCCAGGTATCCCAGTTTAGCCAGACTAATTTCCTGGACCACCAGCCACCGGCCCCTCAGTAACTGGTGGAGGTAAACCGCAGGTTATGCCCAAGTTGACCAAGGTTCGAGCACCCCTTATACTCCGACTCCAAAGGAGCCTTCCTCCATGGTTATTACATGTGAATCATATCAAACTATTACATGGGGTACAGGTTGTTTTCTCTCCATAGTAAAAATAAATAATTTTTTTTTTTATAATTTAGATAAAAATTTTTTTATAAAGAGTATAATCTCAAATAGACCAAATGATTTCAGTCAGTGTGTGTGTATGAAGGACCCTTTTAAGCTAAAAAAATTCTACTTGGAGAACAGAAGTTCTTTTTAATTGTTAAACGTGGTCATTCCTTTCCACTAATTTTTTTTTTGAAGTATAAATCCCTTTTTACCTACAAAAACTACAACTGGAGTTATGCAACATGTACCTAATTTTTTACCTAATGAATTACCGATTGATAAGTGATCGCCCCCTATTTTTACCTACAAAAATTATAACTGGAGTTATATGTAACACGTACCTAATTCTTTACCTAAAGAATTACCGATTGATAAGTGGTCGTCCCCTATTGGGGGGTGCCTGTGGGCCCAAGCACCCCCCCCATAGACTTGTCAATTCGGTAAAATATTAAGTAAAAAATTAGGTACAAATAGAATTTTTCATTACAACTGCACTACATGTACAGAAGGGAGAGCCACATAATCCCAACAGAATAGACACACTAGGTGGTGGGTATTTATTTTTTTTCAATATTTTATTCATATGGAGCTCACCCAAGTACAGGAGCCCCGTAATAGGGGACCGTCACTTATCAATTCGATAAAATATTAAATAAAAAATTAGGTACAAATAGAATTTTCCATTACAGCTACACTACATGTACAAAAGAGAGAGCCACGGAATCCCAACAGAAGAGACACACTAGAGGGTAGGACGGTGGGTATTTATTTTTTTTCAATATATTATTTACATGTCCACCCAAATTTTTGTCAGAATTCTGTTGGTAGAATTTTGTACAAATGGAAAAATTTTAAAAATTATCATGGTACAATTTACTCGCAGCGTGGGAATGCTTACCAACTATTGACACGTCAGGTTTTAGGACCGAGTGGGGTCCACTTCACCTATCTATGTTCAGCTAGCGAGGGACAATATGTGACTGCCCGTACTGAGGGGTGGTTGACAATAGTTTAGTTGGCTTTGTATTTGGGATGTGTTTATAAAATGTTTTATAAATAGAAAAAAGAAATCTGTGAGCGCACGTTGAACTATGTTTGGGAAGTGTTCTTCACAAATGAATGCACAAGGTATTCAAATAAGAGCTTGTTTGGTAACCATTAAAATTCGATTAAAATTGAAAATATGGTCGTTATTGAATCCCATCCGTTTAATAAAAGTCAACAATAACGACTAATTTTTCAATTTTAATCCAATTTTAATCTCTACCAAACAGGCTCTAAGCCTCTAAAGTGTAATGAAATCGAAAAAAGGTTTATTGGCGTTTATGCACTAGCGACAATAAATCGAACATTGAAGATGTATACAAATGTATACGCTTTAAACAAAGTAGCTTCATGATAAATGTATTTTGTACATTTATCAGATCCGTTAAATTAAATTAATTGTTCTTGATTTTGATGACTTATGACTTAATTCAGTATATATATATCGTTTGTCAAAAGAAAATCGATACAAAATGATGAAATTGGATGAAATGAGCGAAAATGGCTATAAAATGGCGGAGCTTTTTTTTAGTTTTCTCGTTCTTTTTAACATCATTCTAAGATCGATGGAGCAACAATTTCTCCTCTTCTATATTTTTAGCCCATAATTATAATTTGTTTGATAATATATTTGGCTTATTTATAGTTTAAATTATTTATAAACACTTCTTTTAATTATACTATCATAATATTACTCATCATTAAAAGAAAAAAAAAAACGCCAGCCATACATGCCAAAGACCAACCTTACCCACGTCCACACAGAAACGAAAGGCAAATAAAAAAGTAAAAATATTTACGGATACCCCCCCTCACCCCCACTGCACTGTCTAGACAAGGATTTGAAAGAAAAAAAATTCAGGTCACACAGCTTTCCAAGACTCGAGAGTTGGAAAATAGGACTCAAATTCAAAGCCGCCGCCGCCGCCGGGCGGCGACGGAGGAACATTAGAGGCCGGTAGCTCAAAAGATTGAGATGAAGTGGACCCCACTTGGTCCAGCAAAAAAGCTGAGGTGTCAAGAGTTGGCAAGCATCCACCACCCTGCATGTGACTCGTAGTTCTTTGAGGCTCCGGCTTCACCAATTGCGCCGCCGCAAACTGACCCTTCAAACCGTCGAATCTCACCCCCGTCACCTGCTGCACCATCTGTCGGAAATTCGCCGGATCCGCCGTGATGAACGTCGTCGCCGCCGCCCGCTTCGAGGCACGCGACTTTCGCTTAGTTATCTTCCCCGTCGGCGCGTCAATCCGGCGTTTCGAAACTGGAACTCCACTTCCTAAACCTCTCGCCGCAGTGGGTGTCTGCACAGGCGTCAATTCGGGACTAACAAGAAAAGACTCAACCGTATCCGTCGAAATTTCATGACTGGAATCATTCTCAATCGATGGATTTGCGAACGAATTCTGCAAGACTTTTGTTAGGGCTTCTGTTTCTTTAGAAAAGACATCGCAATACCAAGAATCAGCAAACGTTTGACAGAGCGTCCCCCATGGTTGTTCCATCGCCATTAAATTCTCAGAAAAAACCATTTTCAAAACTACCGAAACAAAAAATAATCAGTAAATCGAACCCAGTTTTTTTTTTCTGATAAACACGAATGAATCAAAGTAGTTCAAATTGTTTCAGGGTTCGACATTGCAAAGGAAGAAAAAATTGTAAATGATAAGAGCAGAGGGATTGATGAAGTTGGGGCTGAATAAATAAGGCGGTGGTGGGTGGTGGGTGGGAAAGAAGGAACCGCGTAGATGGTGACACGCGTCGGCTTTCAATAAACCATGGTTAATTAGGAGTTTTAACAGTAAAGTGACGAAATCAAAGTACAGTTTTGTTTGTATAATTTTTGACGGTGCTGCTCTAATTAACTACACGGTACAGTACAGAACTGTGCTTTTGCGGTCAAGTAGAGTCACCGGCTCCTGTTTTCATTGACTCGAGCCGATGCCAGATATTTTGAAATTTAGATGAGAAATTATTTTTTCAGTCAAAATTTAGAAATTCGAGGTTTCGTTAATGTTTATCCATTTATTAGTCAACAGGAAAGTTTGGTAATATTTCAGAAGATGAAGAAATATTAAATCCCTGTTTGAGCCTTATTTTTAGAATAAATTTTGTAAAATACGTTTTTTTTTTTAAAAAATATATTGTTAAAAAAATTGATAAAATATATGGTTGAAAATGAATTTAAGGAAAATAAATTTTAAAGAACAAGATTCTAATAAAGGCTAAATCATAGTTGAATCCTTTTAAATGAAATGACAAATTGAAGTTAATAGCCTCATCATAAATTTAATATATTCTTTTTCTGATAATGATATTTACCATATTATCACTAGTTTAGGTGACATCGTGATCGAGTCTCTTAATTTAGCATTACCAGTTGGATAATATATTATGGAGCTCAAAGTCACCTAGAGTAGTGGTAATTAGTAACGATTAATAATATTTATTTTTAAATAATATAACTTTTTTTTTTTTATTTTAATGTTGAAATCTTCTTACATGGGAAGGAAAGATGGTAACTCACTCCAACTATAAAAGTTTACATCTTCACAATGTTCTCGACAATGTATACTCTTTCTTGTCACGTTGTTCGACATAATCCTAGATACATTTTATTTTAGAATAACTTTTGTTGACATCGTCAAATTTAACTTAAGTAGCAAAACGTCTTAATACAATTCATATTCTCATCAGAGATTTTCTAAGAAGAGAAGCAAGCAAGTTTCTTCATTCATGAAATCACTTTTATTGAATTCGTAATGAAAGAACGGAGGTCAAAGTTAATAAATCGTTTTTAAAGTGGTTGAACTTAAAATAGGGAGTCGTAAAAATTACCACATCAAGATACTTGACACAAATAGAGATAAATTGAGCCCATTCAAGTGACAAGATTGATGGTGAAATATTCAACACCCCAACAGCGAATTGACTAAAGAAATTTCAAATTTTGTAACAACCATGTAAAACCTTTGTCTATTTCAAGTTTTTAGGTGGGCTACGCAAAAAGATGCAAGTCTCTCTTCTTGTATAATTACATCTAGTTCCATTTTATCTATGAAAAATGCTATGTGCACATATAGGGATGACATAATGGACATTGGGCGGCCCTATTGGGGGGACTCCTGTCGAGCGCATAAGGGGGCGTCGAATGTCCATTATGGACACCCCTATGGGTACACTTATGTATCCATAGCACTACCTTTTATCTATTACAATTTTACATTACAAACCTATGTTATTATTGATACAGGGTGGATTGCAATTCGATGGTTACAATCTACCCTGTATCACTCAATGCCAGATTTGGAAATTCATCCCAAATTCACTTTGCTTGGGAATCACTTTGTAGGACACTGTACGAAGGTGCTATTAGATCATTCATATTGTAGCGACAATAGATCCACCCTCATTTCAAGCATGATTCTACATCATACACGCACTCCCTGAAAATGTTTCAGCATTGACTTGAATATGTTACATCTAACTTTGATGCTAACTGATGTAGGGAGATGCGACTACCTTGCTTAAAAGCTTTAGATGATGGAGACGTTGCAATTCACCCTATATAATCAAATATTAAAGAAAACCTCAAACCAAATTTATTTGGGCCTCACTTTAAAGAAAACTTTCATGAATATGCTATTAGGTCATTCCCAAATGGAGACAATAGGCACACCCTCATTTCAAACATGTTTTTAATTTTAGTCCCTATTTGGTACACATTCTTTCAAAATACATTATTTCAAAACTCATTTTCAACCGCACATTTTTCAATAAAATAATATTTTTCATCACATCAGTAACTTTTCCTTACTTTTTAACAACATATTTATCATCATATCAATATTTAAAATATATTTTTTTCTCGATAATATTCATCAAACACACCGTGACAAAATATTATTCTAACTTCTTTGGCATAGAATGAATGTTTGGCTAAGCTTAAATTGTTATTACTGAAAAATGATATAGAAATGTGCTTTTTGATTTGTCATGTTGAATTAAAGTGATGCATCTCGAAGTCATAAACCCGTAACTTATTTTCTTTTTCTTTAGAAAGTAACCCAATTTTTATTTTGACTTGTTTGACATAANTTGGGTTGATGTGATGGGGAATATGTGGTTGAAAAAGAAGGAAAAGTTATTGATGTGATGGAGAATATTATTTTATTGAAAAATGTGTGGTTGAAAATGAGTAGAAGAATGAGAATGAAAAAAATATGTGGCCCAAACAGAGGCTTATTAATTACATATTTCACATCATATATATCACTACTTAAAATACATTTTTTTCCTCAATAATATCTATCAAACATACCCTTAGTGAAAGTAATAGTCAAATTTTAATTTCAACTATAAGGGTGTGTTTGACCCACATTATTTTGAAAGAATGTATTCTTGAATAATAAATTGATGGAGAATGTGTGGTTGAAAAATAATGAAAAGTTATTGATATAATGAAAAATATTATTTTATTGAAAAATGTATGATTAAAAATAAATTGCAGAATGAGAATGAAAATTTTAACGCTCACCCAACGGAGGCTAAATTCAAAATTGCAATTCATTATTACTATTTTCCGTGAAGATTGTCTGAAAGTTATCTTTTTCGAATAGAAACGTAGCAGTTAATAATCTTGGAGAGTAGAATCGTCCACTTCAAAAAATTATTTCAGAAAAAATCAGGACGAATAACGGGGTCAAAAATTATTGATAGGCGAGTCTAGAAATCAACGGCTGAAATTATTGAATTGCAGTTTGGGATAGAATAGATAGGCGTGAGAAAAATCCAGCGCCTCTTACCTTTTTTTTCAACCCAAAAAGGTGTATGACATCATCTTGACACTTGCATGACATGGGCATGACGCATGGCGTGATGCGATTAAAGATGCAATTAATTAAATTGATCGTTTGATGATTACATGTATAGCTGTCCGGGTTTATCTTCCCCGATACACGGACAATCTTGTAGCACAAGACAACCTAGCTTATCCTACCGGCTCGGCTCGGCTGAACACTTTTAATGGAAAATTGCACCAATTGTCCCCAACCTATACTCCAGAGGTGCGTTTTGGTATACTAATGTGGTTTTATTTGTTACTAGTAACTGAAGTGAAAAATAAAACCTCATATACAAGTATAAAATTAGTTCTAAGAAAAAAATCAATTTTAATGAAAAATGGCTTATAAGTAAAAAGATATTAGTTATAAATTAAAAATCACTTGTAAGACAAAAAACCACTTCTACATAAAAATTAACGTATGTTTAGACAAAGTACTTAAAGTAAAAATTACTAATAATTAAAATGGTTAGTAGAAGTAAAAAAATTTACTTATAAAAAAATTATATACAAGTTAAAAAATTCACTTACATGTAAAAAAATTATGTTTCATTTCAAAATATTCACATGCAAGTTAAAAATTACTTATAATAAAAAAATCACTTATAAGTGACATTAGAATTAAAAAGTTCAATTAATAAATTATAAAACCTTATTATAAGTAAAAAATATTGTCATATTTTTTTATTTTATAATCTTTCGTTAATTATACTATCTTCAAATATGTTTCAGCACAAAACTTCGTATCAAATCAATACCACATTATCTACCTTAATATTATCCCCATAACCCTATCATATATAAGCCTCTAATGCTAATGCCAATTGTATAAAAAATTGCCTTATAAGCAAAAAATAGACGATATCTACCGAAATTCCTCTTCAATGGAATCTAAGTGAGACTCTATCTAATTGGTGTGACAAGAAAAATAGACATTGTAAAGATTCGTTTAGATACAGAAATCTATTAAACGGTTGAGTCGGCAATATTTAAACTCTCCCTCCACTATCTCTCGTGGGTTCTTATTTTTCTCTCATATTTATTATTATCTTCTCTTTTTGTTTACATAAACAGACTGAATCCATATAATGCATTGGAGATTTCATTGTCCTTTCTCCAATCCAATACGGTGTACCAAATTTGCACTAATAGCAAGTCTGAAACTTTTAAAAATGAACAAATTAATTTTTAACATTTCATTTTTGTCACACAATAAGTTCTTGATGACGAAAACCATTTAAAATCTGTTAAATCGTCACCTAAAGCTCATATATTCATCTTTACGAAATTTTGATTTTGCTTTCAACTTGAATTGGTTCTTAAAGAATTGAATCCTTAACTTTTGTGGTTGGTCGCTCAATGTTGTTGATTCCTTAGTTTTTTTGTTATTCGACGAAAACCTCATGCTAGGGGGGGAATCTCTTCTTCCTAACTTGCGAAAGGAAAAGTAACTTATAACGAACCTCTTACAGAGGTAAACAAAGGGAAACATCCAAACTTCAAAGTACGGTGTGTCCCCAATTCAAGTTGTATTTTGGATGAGGGCTTTTACTGACGAGTCAAGTCCAAGTCCTTAGGAAAGGGGTGCCAAGGAAAATGACGACCGTTTGTACTTAGACCTTATCAACACGACATGTTTATGTGAGTGTTATATAAAGATTTAATGAATATTTTAACTATTTCAATCTTTAGAGATTGAAGACTAGTCGAGTAATTGTAATAAAGTAAATTGCCGACTTGCTTCTTTTTAAAAGTTGAGGAACATCTTACTGCAAGTGTAAAGAGGCTGGGGGACCAATGGTGCAATTTTTCATTTTCTATTTCCATATTTTAATTGTGTTGCTTTTATCTTCACGTGTAAAATGATTTGTTAATCTATTATTAACTAAAAATTATTAATTTTATGGTCCAATCCTCGAAGAATCTTTGGGTAAAAATGAAAACGCGTTTTTCAGTGTTTTATGTTTGTTTGAACCCATACATGTCCTGTCTGTGTTTTGTCTGCTATTAGAAAGAACGAAAGCGTGATGAACACATATGCTCCCTGTCTGTTTAGTTCAGGAAAACCACAGCAGTAAATATTTGACCTAAAACGAATAATTTACACAACCCACAGCAGCAATTGAATTATCGGTTGTGCTACTTGTACATTGTAGCATTTTCCTTGAATTATTGATACCCGTGGGTGGTCGAGGAATCGAGGAGCATCAAGCAATCTTGTATAACACGAACTCCGATCAAGTCTTCTTGATTGAAGATAACGTATTTGAGTTAGGCTCATATAGGAGTCTATATGGTACGAGCTTACTGCTCATTCAATAAAAGAACTAACTAATAGTCAATATTTTTTAAGAACATGCGAAGACGAAGAGAATAATTTAACACTTTGTGGTAGTGGCTCATTAAACACTTCAATAAATCACACTCGGCGAATATTTTCATGTGATATTAGTACATCAAAATCTTAAGTCGAGTCTCTTGTTTACTTCAAGTATGGGGAATTGTAATCTTGAAATCTTTTATAGAGTCTGTTTGAGTTACATTATTTTGGAAGAATGTATTCTGAAATAGTAGATTGATGGAAAATGTGCGGTTGAAAAAGAACGAAAAGTTATTATTGTGATGGAAAATATTATTTTATTGAAAAATATGTGGTTGAAAATGAGTTGAAGAATGAAAATGAAAATTTTAATTTGACTCAAACAGGGACTTATAGTTAGATTATATTACTACGAGTACAGTATTGTGTAAAACTTTAGGTGTCTNATTATTTTATTGAAAAATGTGTGGTTGAAAATAAGTAGAATAATGAGAATGAAAATTTTAATGTGTACCAAACGGGGACAGTCTCTTTACAACTTGACATTTCTTTCTCTAGTACATGGCTTGATGGACTTGAAGTAGGATGGATACGCCGAGTCCGATTTTGGGAGATATATGATGAATTACACTGCCGTCATGAGCTACAAATGTTGACAAAGTGGTGACAATACTCTACCCAATCGATATTAGAGTTCGAAATTCCATGTTAGAGTAATGCATAGATATAATGAGTAACATAATTCAATTTATCGATTATTATGTTTTGCCCACTAAACGTATATAATCAAATTTTATCTTTTCAAAAATTTAAATCAAGGTAGATAAACGTTTACAAGATGAAAAAGAAATTTAAAATATTATTATTTAGTTCGTTATTAAATGAAAGAGACAGGTAAAGTGGACTAATAATCACTTTGAAATAATTGAAGCGAAGAATAAAATTATTCAAAAATAGTAAGAATATAATTGAATGGAGGAGATTGAACTTGGTGATATCATCGTCAAATAGTTATGTGGCTTAAATTTTCCATATTAAATTTTTTCTAACTTTTTCTTTTTCTCTTTTGGAATATAATTATATGGTTATATCACTTGCCCACTTTCTCTATTGGCAGCTTCTTTGATCGATTGTCACGGCTTTCTTGTGCATTAAATGCAATCACCTCAGCCATTGCCATTTGATATTTCTCTAATATCTTAGGGTCCGTTTGCCTTATATTTCAATTTTCAATTTTGAGTTCATTTTCATTATTTTATTTTTAGGGTCTGTTCTAAAATTGCTAAAAACACATTTCGTTTGTCATTTCAAAAAATTATTTCTATATTGTGTGGATTGAGAATGTTTTTATAAATATTTTTTTTATAACTTGTATGTAACTTTTATTAAGAGTTTGAACTATTTTCATTTTTTATAATTCAGTTTTTTCAGTACTTTTATTCTATATTTTTTAGAATTTTATTTTTTAGAAACTTTAGTTTATTTAGAATTTAATTTTTCAAGATTTTTATTTTTCTAGTTTTTAGAATTATCGATTTTATCTTATTTTTATTTTTATTTTATAATTTTATTTCTTAGAATATATTATATTTTTTTTAAAAATAATTTTTATTTAAACGCTTATTTTTCATATTTTGAATATTTTCAAAATTTTTAATGAAAACACTCAAAATGTCAAATGTTTGAATTTTATATTATAAGTTTAACTTTATTTTCGAAAATGCATTTTAAAAAATACCATACCAAACACGTTTTAAGTGTTTTCCAAAACTACAGGCTGAAAATAGCAAAACAAACGCACCCTTATTTTTCTTATTAGTCCTCGTTTGGTTTCGTTAAAAAATTAATACAATTTAAGTTAAAGTCAACAATTAATTTTAATCATGTATTTAATGAGATTTACAATTTTTTAATCATACATTCCATGAACTTTTGCTAAAATATAAAAAAAAAAATTATTTTTATCTAAACCAAATAAGGACATAATAATATAACAAAAAGTATTACAAGCTAGAGATAAAAATAGAGAACAAAATAGAGAAGTCAATAAACTTATGTGTATTATAATGAGAACTAGAGTCATATATTTATAGGTAAGGATTATGTATACAATGATAATAATTTCAAGGGTTCCAAGGGTACAATTATCATTTGCTAATAAACTTACTATTTACAAATCACTTGAATGACACATTGTAAAATATACGTCTCGTTAAAACCATGTCAAGAAAACCAAATAGGACAAGACTTGATCGAGGGAAAAAGAATACAGCTACTTCCCATCATTTCAATTCTTGTACCAATTCATCATTGTCTTTGTAATACCCCCACTTCATTTTACACACTTGGCCAATATGATTCATGTATTACTTGCTATCTATATTGTCATTGCATTTACATCAATAGTTTGAAATGATTTTCTCTTATAATGGTGCATTGGGTCATTGAAGTTTAAGATTTCTATATGGTGTTAGTCTTCGACCTCCCGACTTAGGTGGTGAATCTTACATTGAGCTAGGGTAGAAATTTAGGTTAATCTAAATGTTGGATATTGATGTGTTAAATGACTNGGTGTTAGTCTTCGACCTCCCGACTTAGGTGGTGAATCTTACATTGAGCTAGGGTAGAAATTTAGGTTAATCTAAATGTTGGATATTGATGTGTTAAATGACTGTGACCTTGAAAGGAGCGGAAACATTATTGATATACGACAATATAAGGTTCATGTGACATTATAAATATTGATGCGCAAATTATTGAAGTCGGTTGAGAATCGAGCACCAATCGGGTAAGGAATTGAATGAACGGTTAAGGAATTGACTCTATAAATTATTTTAGGATCCTATGATAATTAAATTAGGTTGTAGACACACTAAGATCGGCCAGAAACAATTTGTTTTCTACTGCAATGATGAGTGTAAAATCAGATTTTACTACAAGTGACACCTCATGCTTGGAAACAATTCATGCTTGATCATTGTCATTTTAACCTTCAATTCCTTTGACCTTAAGGCTTCCATCACGTCTCCTAACCCCTTAGTACTTCATATAGGATAGATATATATCTTAAAAGCCAATATGTATCCAAATATGGGAAGAGAGAAGTCAATATTACCGGAAGAAGCCACCTCCTGCTTAACACATGTCATGCTTGGATGCCTACAATAGTTTCTTAATTCTTAAGCAAGAGTCACGACTCCAACCCATTTTAAGACTCTATATATACCTCCTACTATGGTATTTAGCCTTTCAAGTTGTCTCCAAGTAAAATAGAAAGCAAAGGAAAAAGAGCGAAGCAGAAACAAGATGCTGAAAACTAAACTTCTAAAAAGGCGAGTTTAGCTCATGGTTCGAAGGTTATTTTCAATGTTTTTGTGATGTTATTATGGCAAAGAAAAGATAAAAATTGTTGGAGATATATTGAATAAAACAAGTGAGAACAGAAATTACATAGTTGCTGGGTTCTGCCTATTCAACCTTTGATTTGGGATAATACATAGGAGATAACTTGTAGATATATATATATATATATATATATATATATGAATGCATTTATATGAAATTTAGAAGAATAGAAATGAATAGCCTAGAATTTGATTGGTGGCATGCTAATACAATGGAAATTGAAAACGGTCATAGGGAAATTGCTTGATTTGGTGTTTGGTAAAAAGGGACTGATTTTTAGGTTGTAAACCTTCTACTTGTGGTAACTTAATAAAATACTTACCTTCACATATATGTTATATAAGTATGTTTAAAGTTTAGGAGGAATGAATGTGATTGAGGGTGTGAAAAGATGGATGAAACGGGACATAGTAGCAACTAAAACCTGAAAACAAGTTCTGTCCATTTGCGTGTTTAATTTAGTTTCAACCTTTACGTGTTCATTAATTATCTCTTAGGCTTGGAAAATAGATTTTAAGGAATGCTAGGTTGTTGACAAAAATTGGATGACATTGACATTCATAATTGGACTCGAGAAATAGTGAGATTTATGAGACTGGTTTACAATACGATCAGTAACTTGAAATGATAATTTCATCTAAATCATTATGGCATAAATGTGCGTAGTACATAATTGTGTGTGTTAAGGTTATCAAATTAGGGGTTGTATTTAATATTAAATGGTAATGCGGGTGGTTTTCCGACTTTGAGTGAGAAAGAAAATCGCTCTACCCTCTATGGTAGTGCGCACACAAGGACATAAAGGTAAGTAAAAATCTATTTGCAACTATGATGCAACAACATAGTATTTGGGATATAGTAATGTTGGAATATTTACATAACTTTGATAAGGAGCTCATTTTATATCATATGATGGGTATGATCATTGAGTATGTGATTTCGGAACATATTGACATTGGTTTTGATTAAGTATGTCATTCATGAGCATTTTCATCTTCATGCACGACATACGTCCATGGTTGAA
>CAIGRR010403442.1:0-24481 GCA_903798365.1 Fraxinus sp. 1973-6204
GTATGGGGCTTTTAGCGACCAATCTGTTGGTCGGCAAAACCCATTTTTCTTGTAGTGTTGATATCATCATCTTTAGATCTCAACCATCTAACAAGGGCGAGCCATTTTTTTTTTTTTTTTTTTAAATGGCTTACGACACAAATTTCTTCTCGTAATACATTGATGATAAAAAAAATATGGTAAATTAGAATAATTGGAGTCACTTCTAGGTTCAAATAGATGGCATTATGGGGTGAACTAGTCAACCAAGTACGTCCATAAGGTGGAAATGAACATGATATGGTTTAGTAGTCAAGGATACAGACGTCAATGGTGACAATCAAACTCAAAACAAATATCTTTGGACTTAAATTTTTCTTTCTTTATTTATAAAATTAATGCAAAGAATTACATACTAATTTAATTATGATGTAGTATTTTTAAAGAATTTTTTAAATGAAAAAAGAATTTCTATTTCATGTTGTATTAAACAATTAAATTGTTGATACTATTTGCATTCAAGAAATGAAAATTTAAGTTTTAAAAAATTAATTTAAAATCAATATATTGAGTACTCATATTAAAATATGATTAGAATAACATTTGACTGCACTCAATAGTTTCAAACATTAAATGTATTAATATTAAATGAACTTGTTTAAGTAATAATCATTAAATTGAATTAATATACTTTATAAGAAACTTACATATACTACAATATAAATATATCAAAAATATAATTTCTTTGCTTATATTAAGATGGAAAAATAGTATTTCCATTGTTTAATTACATAGAAAAAAAATCATAATCTCGTAAATATTTGAAATCAGACTCGATCAATAAATTATTTATATGAAACAACAAAAATAAGTTAAAAATACCACTAGTTAAAGTAAAAATATTGGTTGTTACAGTAAGATTTTTCACCACATTCAGTCAATAAAATATTATGCACACAAATCAACAAAATTACTTTAAATTTCAACCGCATATTCACCTTAAAATATTATTCATTGCTCTCATTTTCTACAATAATGAGAGAGAGGCACTAATATTCCAAACAAAGGTTTTCAAAGAAATATACATATATTTTTTGACTTTGATCTCCCACTCTACAATTTTAGATAAGATTTGAGTTGTCATCTCCATCTCTACGTTACATCGGACCTTGATCCCATCACTCACAAGCCCACACTATCCTATTTAAATATATTAAAATAATATTTTAATCAATCTCGGAATCATAACATTCCATTCTCACCTTATCTCAAGAATATATAAAATTGTTTTTAATTGTTTAATAGGAGATAAATATATTTATTTTTAATTACATCGTTATCACGCTTTTTGTTAAGGGTGTGTTCGGTAGAGATTAAAATTGAAAAACTAACCGTTATTGTTGACTTTTATTAGACGAATGAGACCCAACAACAGCCATATTTTCAATTTTAATTGAATTTTAAACTTTACCAAACAAGCTCTAAATAATTCACATACACTCAAATTAGAAAAATTGGATCGATCCAGTCGGTTCAGCCAAAAAAATTGAGAATCAAGATCAAAATCGGGTCGGTTAAACTTATAAAACATCTAATTAAAAATTTACCTAAAATCCGTTAAACAGGTCGATTTTTGGAAAATTCGTGACTCCTTCTAGGTTTAGTCGGTTCAATCTATGTAAATGTATATATTTTTTATAAGTTTTTTTGTATATACATTTTTTTTATTTTTTAAAATTCATCGGTTCGATCCTGGTTCGACTGCGGTTCAACTTTTTGACACTTAACCCTTTCTCTTTTTCAAGTCGTTAGCTTGGATACGTTTTTAAAATATTGATTAAAATGCATTGAATAATATGATAATGAGCCCACTAAAAAGGCATAAGCATCTCCAATCGTAATGTAAAATAACATTTCCAATAGAAAAAAAAAACTGTAAAATTGCATTTTCCACCAAAAATGTAAAAAAATATAAATATACATCTTTTTTACGTCTATAATAGGCAAAAAGTGAATTTAAATTAACTGAGATGTAAATAAGGATGTAAATATAATTTTGGAGATATCGACTTATGTCCAATTTTACAACACTATTGGATATACAAGTTAAAAATTGTGATAAATTACTTCACTTTACCTACCTAAATATCACTAATGATAAATAGTTTTATTTGAAATTTAGATGGGGCATTAAATTAAGCACCTGTTTGGTTTTGAAAAAAAAAATAAAATTAATTTTGATAAAAAAAAAAAGACAAAATGTGTTAGAAAATTGATAAAATCATGTATTTCAGAAATGTGTGATTAAAAATAGAGTTTAGAAAAAAACTAATTTTAAGAAATTGCACATATAAGGACTAAGCCTTATTTGGGCTTCGATAATTCTCTTTTATTTTTTAACCACACATTATTTAATAAAATAATATTTACAAGTAAACTCATTTTTATTTTTTATCCACAAATTTTTCAGAAATTATTATTTCAAAATATAGTTTTATCCAAAATACATTTTGAATGGATTCCAAAAGTAGAAAAAAATAATAAATTCATTTATTTCAACATATTCATCCCACCAGTACAGTTCTGTATATAGCATATTTCTACGCCCAGGTACAAGGGTAAAATCATAAAGTTATATCCAGACACAGACAACAGCGCATTTTATTGATAAACTCACCTGTTACCTGACATGACCGCTCATTTCGGACCGTAGAAAACGTGGCTTCTGTAGGCACTGAGTGGCGTTTAGCTACCGAATTGCAGATTGCATCCGTAGAAACACACAGAGACATTCACAAAAGCCAAAAGGGCGATTAATCTGAGCAGTTTTTCTATCTGGGTTGTACTTAAAATTGTTCGTTAAGGAAGAAAAAGAGCAGGAAACATGGCTACGGATGTGGTGGTGGTGCAACACGCGGCGGTGGACGGTGGCTGCTGCAAAAAGGGGCCGGGATATGCTACTCCGCTTGAAGCCATGGCTGGCCCAAGGGAATCTCTTATTTATGTCACCTGTGTTTATACAGGTAATTTTATTGGGTTTTTGCTTTAGCTATTTGTGTATATTTTATAATGCATTCTTGATCGATAATTTGCACAATTTCTCAGAAAGAAAATCTTACAAAAATCCACAAAAAGAATGCAAAAGTCTTCCAATATGGGCTATGGCTATCATTTGCTGCACATTTGTCAACTTTCTTGCCCATCTTGTAATGTATTTTGGCTTCTTATGAGCAGTTTTTATGAACACAGAGTACAGAGAAACTGGGAAAAAAAAAAGTGTCATTTGAAATTTGTAATGGAATGAATATTTTTGGATATATGTTTTTTTGTCAAAAAGTAATATTTATGTAAAATTTAATAGTCTAAACTCGTGGAAAATGAGATTTTAGAGATTTAAATTCTTGAATTAATATATGTTCTGGATACATGTTCTTGAATTAATCTTGTCCATTCAGGAGAATACAGAAACAAGCATGCCGTATTTCTAATAAATTTAGCATTTTTTATTTTTATTTAAAAGAGGTATAAGCACCAGTAATTTACTTAATGAACATTTTTTTTAATACTACTAGTGTCTCAGATCGCTTCCCTATTTTGTATCTAAAACTTGTATGTCACTTTTACGTTATTAGGAACTGGAACGGAGAAGCCAGATTATCTTGCTACAGTAGATGTGGATCCAGATTCACCGACTTACTCTCAAGTCATTCACAGGCTACCTATGCCTCACATTGGCGATGAACTACATCATTCAGGATGGAATTCCTGCAGCTCTTGCCATAGTGATCCATCAGCTTCCCGGCGATTCCTTGTCCTACCTTCACTTGTGTAAGAGATCAAATCTTTAAGCCGTCTTTGAAATTATTTCTTGTATATGTTCTGAAGACTAAGAGCTCATCCGCTAAGTTTAAATGTAAATAGAAATGACTTCATTTTGTTTCCAAACATATTTGGATAAGTTATATTTTTTCTTAAGTCAATATAAAAGTTTACTCACTCACTTAAATTTAAGCCTTTTAAGCTTAGCTAAGGTTTTGTCAATTCGCTCCTTTAACAATTTGTATAATAAAATTTTTGTATCAATGATGTTTCTTACAGTTACATTCTAGGTATAGATGTAGTGTGTAAATTGCACCCAAGATAATGACGTAGTAAGAAGTATTCGTCATAGTCAACCGTATTATTCCATTTTAGATAATGTTGTACTAAGAAGTATTGTTATTAAAGTTCCCATTTGATATTTTTCTATTTAATGATATTATTAACAACTATTTTACCGAAAAAGTTTATTATACTATGGCCGCAATTGCACATTAGTTTGTGTGTTGATTTTATATCATCATGTGGTGTCCACGAATGCTTCCCTCTTTAATAGCTGTAGAAATTTATAACTTCTTGACTTAAAAATGAGGATTCCTTTTAAGGTTTCAGACAAAAGGACAAGTAATAAGATAATTTCTGGAGTCTGACTGTACTGCCTTTTTTTTGTTTTTTGTTTTTTTCTGTATTCTGACTATAATGCGTTTTTTTCTTAGGTCTGGTCGCATATATGCTATTGATACTCAAAAGGATCTGAAGGCTCCGACTTTGCATAAAGTTGTCGATCCAAAAGATATAATCGCAAAGACTGGATTAGCATACCCGCACACGGCTCATTGCCTTGCTTCTGGTGATATCATGGTATCATGCCTTGGAGATAAAGATGGAAATGCTGAAGGAAATGGATTTCTTCTGCTGGACTCTGATTTTAATGTGAAAGGAAGGTAACATCTACTCCTGTGAAAAGAACACCACTAACATCCAGTTTTGAACTTTAAAATTGAATAAATTATTATGTAATATTGGTTTTTTTTTTTAAATTGGTAAGGAAGAGAATTGAATTACAGCAAGCATAACAAGAAGAGTATGGATTATGCATCCGGCAGCATACTCAGTTTTTACTGCTCAGAAACATTAATATTGATCCCCAAGCCTATATTTTGTGTAAACTAATGTTACCTCCAACTGGAATTTTGTTCTCACACAACCTGGTTATTGTATTTACTCTTGGAGATTAGTGCCAACCTTGCTTAGAATCAAGAGTACAGATTGCAAGAAAGACTAACAAATCAAAATTGCTTGAACACATCATCCTTATGTTGTTTGTATAGGTGGGAGAAACCTGGACACAGTCCCCTTTTTGGTTATGATTTCTGGTATCAACCTCGACACAAGACCATGATCAGCACTTCATGGGGGGCACCTGCTGCTTTCACCAAAGGTTTCGACCTTCAGCATGTTTCTGATGGGCTTTATGGGAGACATTTGCACGTGTACAGCTGGCCCGATGGTGAACTGAAACAGACTTTGGATCTTGGAAATACTGGGCTCTTACCATTGGAGGTGATCAAGTGAACTTATTATTTGCTTTTACTATTAAATTCATTTGTTTTAAAAAATAATTTCTTCTGTTCATGATGTGTTCAAGCAACTGTATGTGTAATTCCTTTTGGTGAAAAATTGTTCTGTTAATGTGCATCTAAATAATTTGCAGATAAGATTTCTGCACGATCCATCCAGGGATACAGGATTTGTGGGATGTGCCTTAACAAGCAACATGATGAGGTTTTTCAAGAATCCTGATGGGTCATGGAGCCACGAGGTATAATGAAGAACCGCCTCGATGTTTAGATCACCTATGAGTAAAAAACACTAGAGGCTACCACACTTTATTTTGTTCCAACAGTGTCACTGAAACTTATATTTGTTTTTCCAGTTAGGTTCAGTGAACTTAACATTGTTACAATATGGTCATCGGGTTCATGCCTGTTAGTTTGACTGGTGGAAAAGGTGATGTGGCAGCCTAATCGGCAAATAATTAGACTGTCAAGTCACCCTTCTGTTAGTCAAACTAACGAATATAGACTGAGTGCACAACTTGAAAAAATTTTAAGTTGATAGTTTAGTGACCAACATGAAATTTCACTAAACGTTCTGTGTCCTATATATTTAATCCGATCACCGACTGAACAACATAAATGATCAATCCGGTTTGCCTGCAGCTATCAATATCTGTGAAGCCACTCAAGGTGCAGAATTGGATTCTTCCCGAGATGCCCGGTCTTATAACAGATTTTCTGATATCTCTTGATGATCATTTTCTCTACTTGGCCAACTGGCTTCATGGTGATATTAGACAATATAATATTGAAGATCCTGCAAATCCTCGGCTGACTGGCCAAGTATGGGTTGGAGGATTAGTCCGAAAAGGAAGCAATGTGGTTGTTGAGGCAGACGATGGTTCAACATACCAGGTTGATGTCCCAGATGTTCAGGTATTTTCTATATTCCTTTCAAATAAAATGTTGAGGGGTTTTTCATGATGCTTTCGGTATCAAAACCTTGTATGCAATCACCATTGTCATTTCTGTTGTCAAAAATATTCGGCGTTATTAGAAAGCACCTGACAGTAGTAAAGAAAAAAATAATCTAAAATCTTGTTTATTGTATTGTTTACTAGGGTCAAGTACAAAGCCTTAGGCAAGATCATTTCCTACCTTCATAAAGTGTAACCTATTGCCTTCATCTTTTTTAGTATGGCAAGCACTATATCGTTTTTGGATTTTGATAACCCGAAATATTCTTGTATTAGAATAGTCTTGACCTACCATCAACCATACATAAAAACCTATAATTTGTCCATTTTTCTTTTAGGGAAATCAATTGAGAGGAGGACCTCAGATGATACAACTGAGCTTAGATGGGAAGCGACTCTATGTTACTAATTCTCTCTTCAGTACATGGGACCGTCAATTTTATCCCGAGCTTGTGCAGAAAGGCAGTCATATCTTACAGATTGATGTTAACAATGAGAAAGGTGGTCTTGCAATAAACAAGAAGTTTTTTGTCAATTTTGGAGCTGAACCAGATGGTCCATCCTTGGCGCATGAAATGAGATATCCCGGTGGCGATTGCACATCTGACATATGGATATAAGTACTCAAGAATAGTAGTTGAATTGATACTGCCTCCAGTACACGTGAGATTCAAAGTACTGTTATATGTAATAAGGGCAGCAAAATTCACTAGTTGAACTGATATTTAACTGAAAATGGCTTTAATAAAAATCAGTTTTTCTTGCATTACTGCGATAATGTGGCCTTTTAATTTAGATTTTCATGTCATTACCTTAGATGATTGTGTTATATACAACTACTTTCTGATGAAGCACCTTTGGTTAAATCCAGATCAAGTTAAACTACATATATTGAATAATTGAATTGAAAAACAAAATACATTCTAGTGCATGGCCAGAATTATTAGAAGATAATTTGTAACATAACACAGAAAAACTGAAAATATATAAAAATTTAGAAATTGTCTTCAGCTCTATTCATTGAGATTATCTTCAGGGTGTCACGCTTGGGAATTCACAAGATCCATGACCTGCTCAACAAAACAATAAACATGGTATTCGAGCTGTCATCCATTTATAAAATCTGTAGGCAAAAAAGTTGTTAAAGATTGGCTTTATAAAATCTGTGTAGGTAAAAAACTTGTTAAAGATTGGCTTTAATTTTTAGACGAGGTGGTGATTCAGCAGAAACTTACTTGGGTCGGAGGCGGTTTCAACAGCAAGGCCATTGAAGTAGCAGGAAGCACCACTGTCCCGAAACTTAGCCCAATATGAACTGAATGCATAGCTTGCATGTGCAACCTCTGATACCGGTTGATAGCAACTCTTCTGCGGGGCAAGTTCATCACAAGTTCCATTCCCCAGCCTGCACGCAAAATCCAATGCCGGCCCCAACTCCACTCTATCGACCTGAGTCGCCACCACGCACCACAACTTCCCTTTAAATGGTTCGTTATTCAGCGGCTCCTGCAGCTGGGGATAATCATTCTCTGGCCGGACTCCAGTCAAGTCCAGCTCATAAATTGGAGTCCCATTTGGATTCAACAATCCCCAGTGTCTTTCTGTTCCCGGCCCAAATTTCTGGTTCTCATCATATAAGGAGAACAAGAAGGTTGGGATCACAACGCCAGGTCGAGCTGGTGTCCCAATTGCTGGAGAAGCAGTCATTTTTCGGACTAAATTTCTGTTATATGTTGCTGCATTGTATATATTTGCGCCAGTTTGATCCATGTCACCTCCATTAGGCCAGCCTGTTTCTGATATCCCAATCCTGATGTTTTCGAACCCAAGTTTTCGCATAGCGAAAACAACAGAATCAAGCATCTGATCAAGGAGATTTGTGTAAACCAATCCACTTCCTGTATCGTTGTACATCTGATTTGAATTCTTAAACAATGCAAAATCCAGGCTGATGTTTGTTGGATTCTCAGACCATGAAAAATAAGGATATACATCAAGAAAAAAATATGATTTCGTCGCATTCAAGAATTTCAGCAATGGGATCATAACCTTGTCCGAAATTTCATCCTTAAATTTCCCACTTGAAGGAGGGAAAATTGATTCTACTACATCTATAGCCAAGGGCGTCCCAACTTTGATGTTATGAATGCCATGTGAAACTAAGGATTTCTTGATTTTCTGCATAGCTGGAACAAGATCAGCCCACATTTTCTGATCATCATAACTAAGAACTTCATTCCCGACAAGAATGGATCGGATTTTGGTGTTGGGATAATACGCAAGAACATTATCATGCACCCATTGATCAGCTATTGTTAGGTTTGAAGCAATATCTGAAATTTGGTCATTTGTCACCATTATTGAGACACGAAGCCTTGTGCCAGATAGAAGTTTTAGAACTTCATGGCTGGCATCATAGATCTTCACTTGACCAGCATTCATGGATTTCAGGAATTCGATTGTTTCATAAGGAGATGGCAAATTATTTCCCAGTCGACCATAGTTTATGCCGATGTTGCTTAAAACCAGTGCATCTGTATACAGAAATACTGAACCAATATGAGACTGTACAATAGTTCTGTCGAAAAATTACAAATGCCTTGTTTAAAGGCTACAAATAACTATGAAATGAGAGATTCTATATTAATTATAAAATCATAGAAAGCTGTGACAATATTCAAATGTCAAAATTTAGCATACTCTGTAAGGCAACTTACTTGAGAAAGCAAAGATACAGAACAAAGAGAATACAAGAACTTCCCTCTTCAGGTACATGTTTTTATTGAAGAAAATGGAGAAACTATCAGACTGTGTGTGAAGAATCTGTAAGAATGGAAGGTGTATATGTAGTGAAAGAATTGAAGAAACTGTTGAACTACAAAATTTCAGAGTTGTAATTAAGAACAGCTCAATGATATTTGTGAGAGTGAATAAAAAAAGGTGAGATTTTGTGACTTTCGTGTGATGTATCAAGAGAATGACTGAAGAAATAATATTTAAAGGGAAAGTAAAGGATTGTAGGACGTGGTTTGTTTTGGATTTGTTGTCCCATGTTTTTAGTAGAAAAAGATTCCGAGTGTGTGCGCTAACTACTAAGCCATAAAATTTGTCTTGTTAGGAGTTTGATTTTGCTTGGCGTCTCGTCAATGTTGTGATCCAAAAAATGTCAAAACATGTTGATTAGTGATCTAATCCTTACTAGAAGTATGCCATTTCAAGTTAGATGAAGTGACTCTCTTATGTGTCCTTTCAGTTTCATGTCTTCTTTGTTTTCGTATGCATAATGTATCTCTAAAAATAAATAAATAAATACTAATCCAAAAACACTTTTATAATACGACTCTTCTTAATTACTCATAACAATTCTTATTCTTAAAAGCTGGCTGATCATGCATATGCCTCTGAATCAAGGAGAGGACAATTTTAAATTAACTGGAGAATGATTAGGTTGCTCCAACAATCTGATCCACGAAAACCTTAAGATTCACATTGGAAGAACCACCTTCTTTAACTGCTTCCTTAGCCAGATTTTTCCATTTTTGAGCTTGTTTTCTCATGTCTTCTCCTCTCTCTCCACCTCCCATAACAATTTCTAAGCACCTCGAGATCTCATCTGCCATTACAATTCCTCCATCGGTGGCAGCTTCCACTCTCAGCCCAGTTTTCCAATAATCCTGCACAAGTTTTGAACTCATAGGTTGATCAGCCCATTGAGGAAATGCAACTACGGGCACCCCAGAAGCCAAACTTTCAATGCAAGAATTCCACCCGCAATGAGTCAAAAAACAGCCCACAGAAGGGTGTGATAAAACCTCCAATTGGGAACACCATGGAACAATCATACCTTGTTTTTCCACATCTTTCACCCAACTTAGCGCGTTGCTTTCTTCTTGTTTTGCACTATTTTTTCCGTCCCTAATCACCCACAAGAATGGTTTCTGGCTTTTGATCAGCCCATTAGCAACCTCTTCCATTTGTTGTTCTGATAAATTGGAATAGCTTCCGAAAGATACATAAATAACAGATAGTTCGTCTTTCAAATTCAACCAATCCATGTAATCTACTGTCTTTTGTATGAGATCACCTCCAAATGAGGTGTCCAAAGGATCCTTGCCATCCAAAAATGCAGAAGGAATCAAAGGTCCAATGCCCATAAAATCATACTTCTTTATTGCCCTTAAGGTTTCGAATTCCAATGCATCAAATGAGTTCACAAGTACTTTCTGCTTGTGCCCAGCTCTATCAAGAATCTCCAAATGCTCTATTAAAAGAGGGAGAGAAAAATTGTACACTACAGGGCTTGAAGACTGCATAAAGGATGGCAAATCACAAGAACTAAACACTAATGGCAGTCCTGGAAGTTCAATAACTTTAATGTTTTCTCCTGTAAAATCCACAATCTTATTGAAATACAAGTAATAAACATAAAAAACAGAAGCCGGCTGATTCCAAAGAAGCGTGGATGGGATTTGAAATCGATTTGCCACTTCACCTGCCCATGAAATAAGAGTAGCATATACTACATGTTTAAACGGGTGGCCTTCGTTTTCTTTAGCCATGATAAGATTTGTAACAGCTTCAGTACCGCAAGTTCTGAAAGATATAAAGAATTCTTGGACATCGTCCGCAGTTGTCCAGCCATTGTCGTAACCATCAGAAAAGGGAGCCAAAGTCAGGCCTGGTATTATTGAGGCAGTTTTGGACATGCGACGGATTGCAGATTGACTAGTGCATAAGGTGACCTTGACTCCCATTTTCAGAAGGCGCTTTGCAAATTGGAGTGCTGGGTTTATATGGCCCTGTCCTGGAAAACTCACAAGAAGGATATGGCTATTCACCATGTTGGTTATCTAAATCTCTGTGTGTGTTGTCAGTTGTGTGTGGCTTGGCGTCTTTGGTTTGGGCTGGGAGTGGAGTTTATAGCAGATGGCATGACGTTTGTGATTACCCAAGTTTCTTTGTATAATTCGAAGAAGACAAAGTTGCCGTAAATATCATTAGTCTTGACAAAGATAAACGCCTGCCAACTTTAGGTTTTTGTTTTCCTACAAGAAACCATAAATCCTAGTTAAATTTATGTTGATTGGTTCCACCATTAGTTTTATCATGTTGCTCCTTTAATTCAAATGGCCACATATGACACGTGTCACCATGGATAATATCCAAAACAATAACACTATTTATAATCAATAAGTGCAGTAGTTATGACATAATGTTAATAATTTGAAAAATGAATAACTTTTAATAATGCTATGCCATTTAAGATGCTCTGTATGATAATTATTATAATCATCGATCATGAATAACCCTACTCTATCCAAAGTTGGCACTGTCAAGGGTCATAACAGCTTCTTAAATTCGCTATATATTTTTATAAATGGATAAGGATACACGTCATCTCAAATCTAGCGTTTCATGGATAAAAATCTTTAAAAAAAGTCATCAGAGTAATCACAATTTAGATGTTCAATTAAATAAGTGACGAGACTTTGTATTTAAATGAAATTTTCATTCAATGACATTTAATTATCACTTAAACTATTTTGTTCAATGAAAGTCATGATGAATGATATTAAGGTCCTGTTCGGTATAATTTAAAATTCAATTAAAATTGAAAATATGATCGTTATTGAGTCTCACTCATCTAATAAAAGTCAACAATAACGACTAATTTTTCAATTTTAATCCGATTTTAATCTCTACCAAACACCCTCATATTAACGAGGTAATAAGAAGGATAGAAAGGATGAACGAAAAATTGAAACTATATATTTTTATAAATGGATAAGGATACACGTCATCTCAAATCTAGCGTTTCATGGATAAAAATCTTTAAAAAAAGTCATCAGAGTAATCACAATTTAGATGTTCAATTAAATAAGTGACGAGACTTTGTATCTAAATGAAATTTTCATTCAATGACATTTAATTATCACTTAAACTATTTTGTTTAATAAAAGTGACGATGAATAATATTAAGGTCCTGCTCGGTACAATTTAAAATTCAATTAAAATTGAAAATATGATCGTTATTGGTCTCACTCATCCAATAAAAATCAACAATAACGATTAATTTTTTAATTTTAATCCGATTTTAATCTCTACCAAACACGCCTTAATATTCAGCACAAAATTCCAACGAAACCAAAAAAAATAGAGAACTTCCAAAAACTCTACGCGCGAATTTCCCGCCATGACGTCATGCATTCCCGCCAAATCCCCCACTCTTCCCTCCCCCTCACTCTTTTAACACACTACTGTATCGAAACCCTAACTCCATATCTCAGCATAAACCAAATTCTCCAACGAAAAAGTAAAAGAAGAAAACTAGCTATGGAATCATCATCTGTAAATCTCTATTCCAGAAAGCGAAAGAAGCAATCTCCATCATTACCCAATCCTTTAATCGGAATCTTCACGCGTAGCAAGTCTCAGGTGTATGTCCATCGCAATCGCTCCGGCTGGACCCGTCCCGATGCTACTCGAAAATCGAACTCCCACTCTTGTTCAATTAGCTCAAACCCATTTCCGGGGAAACCTAACTCAGTTCAACCCGGACCCCGGAAAGAGACCGGGATTGAACCAGAAGAAGCTTATCTGGAAGTGAATGGTAAGATTAGTTGTCGGATCTCGTCAATTAAAGATCTCCGGGCCCGTAGGGTTTTCTCTCCTGCTGTTAGTTCGATTCTTGAGGAAGAGAAGGGGAAAATAAATGAGAACTCAAAGTTATTGCAGAATGTGGGTCTGGATACGGATTCAGATCGGTGTATGAATCTGGACGTGGGTGATAAAGAGGTGGAGGAGCGTAAACAATCTGTTGAGACAGTACCATCGGATGCAGACGCGAAGGAAAATAATAGCAAAAATGGTTTGAATTTGATGAAGGATAAGGCGATTTCAACTAACAAGTCTATTTCCAGAAGTAAAACGGTAATGTAATACCCTTTATCCGTTTAAATAGTATAAAATCATAGAATAAGATGTAATCTCTGAAGTTTGATTTGCATCAAGCTAACATTGTACATTTTGCGCAAATGTTTGTCCCCTATCTCTGATGACAGTGTGATTAGCGGCTATGCTTTAATATTTAATTTTGTATTTTATTATCATTTCAATTATATTGAGGATATACTTGAAAACGAGAGGATTTTATTTGATGATCAAGATGCAAATTTTTGTGTGCTACCCGATTTCTCCCCAAATGTCCTAAATTGAAATCTTCTGTTGAACTCTTATAGGTTCTGAATTCGTGTGCCAAAAGGAAGGTTTTCAAGACCCCTAGCTCTTTTAACTATAGAAGATTGCTACCATATTTGATGGACATTGTGAAAGAAGAATCCAGTAAGCTTCTTCACTTGTATTTTTTTTTTTTACGTATGAGAATGAGCGTTAAGATAATTTATCTGTTAGTATGGTTCATACTTGGAAACTAATAGTTTCTATACATAAGTCTTTTATTTTTTATTTTTTTGTAGGTGCTTCAGAAATTGAAATAGTAGATGTAGAAGTTTCAAATAAATTGCAGGAGTTAAGTGGTTTGAGCCCTAAAATGCCTTCATTTATGGAAAATGATTGTGCTGCTAAACTTGAGTGTGTTGGAGCACAGACTAATCCTACAGATAGTTTCGAGGATGAAGAGATTCAAAAGTTAGATGAAGAACAGCCGTGCGTCCTGCAGAATTTGATTAGTGTACAATATCAGTTGGAGCACAGAAGTTATGAGAATGGTGTTAGTGGAGTAGAAGATTCTTTGGAAGAAGAGCGCATTCCAATGAAACCCGATTCTGTTGTTCTCAGTGAAACAGCGGCAAGAGAGAGTGGGAGAAATATGGAAGTCAACACTGTGCTTACTGAGAAACCTAATATAAACGGAACATCGGTTGGGTGCATGAGTATTGGCAATGAATCACGCCATAGTCCGAATGGGAAAAGTGGCACCAATTGGAAGTCTGAAACGGTAAACTTTCAATTCATAAATGTGGTTGATATTCTTTTATTTGACTATCAATTTATCTGTCTCTTTTTCGCTTGGAGAATGACTCTTGAGACAACTGTTTTTTGTTTACATAAAATTTCTTGCATTCTGCCCAGTTTCTTTCTCCTTGTTCACGCATGAGGGTCTTCAAAGCTCCTAGCTCAGTTAGTTATAGAAGACTGCTTCCATATCTGATTGATGTTGCAAAACAGAACTCCTGTAAGTCCTCTTGTTCATTTTGAATAGCCTATTAGAGGTGAATTGCTTGCAAATCATTTTATATAGAAATATTTCTTTATAGGTGATTCGAAAGTAATCCATCACCCAAAGCCTCAGATAGATTCGCCAGATATACACCCACTATCATATGCTACTTCTCATGAAGGAAATCCTGTGAAGAAAATCAGAATGGAAAGTTTCTCTGAGCAACTTCATATTGAAGATGAGGAGCAAAATTTAGTGCTTGCTCTAGTCCCCAAAGACAACGTTTCATCCAGTGATACTGATAATAATCTGAGTCCATCAACTCCACCATTGTACTCCAATAATTCATCTAAAGTGGGGCCAAGTTCAATAGTTTCTGGTGACACCACTGATCTGGTCATGCCACTTGATTTACCAAAGGAAGAAAGATTGTTGGTTCAAAATAGTCCCAAGAAGTTTGAATCAGAAATTTCCCATAACGATACCATGGATTGCAACGGGAAATCCAATTGTTCGGCAGTTGAATCATGCTCTATAGTTGATCTTGACATTTTGACAGATACAAGAATGAAGTGCATGGCTGTCAATGTGGGAGCTTATAAATCCAATGAAGAGCTAGTTGAAAAAGTTACTTCCAACCAAAGCCAATCTCAAATTGAAGTTTCTGACACTTTGGTTGCTCATACTGATGTTCCTTTCAAGGGAATACTAAAGAAAAATCCGAAAGGGTGCAGAGGGCCATGTAATTGTCTGAACTGTGCTTCATTTCGTCTTCACGCCGAAAGGGCATTTGAGTTTTCAAGAAATCAGATGCTTGACGCTGAAGAAGTTGCTCGGAACTTGATGAAGGAATTAGCAAATGTTCGTCATATATTGGAAAAATCTGTTGTTAATGAGAATGATCTCACAACCATCCAACTTAATCAGGTAAATTACAGTTGAAATAATGATAAAACTTGTTATGGCTTTTCGTGCTCTTTCTGTTTGGTCATGCTACAGTTATAACTGATTTCAGTCTTCCTCTTTAAACCATATTTTTAGAATTGTGAAATTTTTTGCTTTTGATAGACAGATAATTCATGAATTATTTATGTTTGTGCACTGTTCAACTGCAGCATGATGCCATTTCATTTATTTATAATTCTTTTATGGTTGCAAGTTGCTATTTTGTATTCTAGCTAAGTTTGAAGTTAGTTTCCTTCTGGCAGTGACAACTTTAAGAATTAGCAGCTGATAATTGTACCATTTGGAGAACTTGGGATTCTTGGATAATCTGGCATCCGAATGTTTTGGTGATAAAATTTTGCAGATTTTTGCTGCCACTAGCCTCTTCAAGATTAATGTTTATGCTCCCAAATGGTTCAGTTACATTTTGCTCTAGTATACACAAGGCACGAGTTGAATGTAAAGATTATCACTCCTTGTGCAATTATATCTTTGGGATGATTTTCCCTTTGATCCTTTATTGCATCTGATTGGTGAAAATGGTTTTACTTTAAATCATTGTCCTGAAATATATATTGCTGGGACGTAATTAGGATTTGCCCTGTGGAGAATGATCATATGATTGATTGGCTACTTGTTTCAGTATCTTGGGTTGCACATATTTTTGAGGTTCAACAGAGTTTGCTTTCTCTATTTTTTCGTGAAAAGGAATTGTTCTCTGTTTGTTTTTATGCTTCCATACAGAGAATCGACACCTCTTCATAGATTTTTGAGGACAAATTATTCAAAATTCTACTAAAACTAAAACCTGAAAGAGTTGCATTAAAGCCTTACTCTATATCTGATTTGAATTGTTTAATTTTTACTAGATTTTGAAATTCTGCTTGTCAAATTCTATAGGTTTTAAATCAAGAGGATGTTTCCTGTCTAGTGATTGAATTCTGTTCTTAACTCATAAAAACAGATTGTTTTGAAATTCTGCTTGTCAAATTCTATATCTGATTTGAATTGTTTAATTTTTACTAAATTTTGAAATTCTGCTTGTCAAATTCTATAGGTTTTGAATCAAGGGGATGTTTCCTGTCTAGTGATTGAATTCTGTTCTTAACTCATAAAAACAGATTTTTTTTTTTTTTTTAAAGTGACCATTGCTCAAGTGAGAATCTTTAGAAGGGAACTATTGAAAGATCTTACACGTCAGTTCTAATATTGAAGCTAAACTTGTAAGCAAGCTCAATTACATGGTATGATATCAAGGCACTCTAAAACATATTTTCGTCAATGTTTATTGCTTGTGCTCCAAGGTTTTTTTTATTTCATTTGAAATTTATGTAGGATTTCTCAAGTATTGCAGCAAGAATTTATTTTAACTCTGATTATAGTTTTCTTCTATTACTCTTCACAGTTTCGTACTTGAAACACCATCTGATTCTTGTTGTTATCGAGTTCTGTTTCCTTGTACTTTCATTATTATCTAAATTACCACATTTATTTACTTAACATTTGAGACATCCTCGAGGACACTAAAGTTCCAAAATTTTCATGACCATCAATGGAAAACAATGATCTATTGGAAAGGAAAAATATTTTCATATGTCGTTGCTTTGTATTCATTTTATGTTTGTTTATTTTACCACCATCTCTCATTGTTTAAAGAGTTCAATAAATCAGTTTGATTTTTATTCCATGCAGGCTCAGGTTAAACAAGTATGCAATAAAGCTCTGGAAACTGAAAATCGAGCAAAAGAAAGCCTCAGCCAATTGAACTATGACCTCAATATCCATTGCAGAATCCCAGTGAGTGGCATTTTCTCTTCAGTTGTAATTTGAACTGCTCTTAAAAACTAAAGATCAGTCTCTAATTTTCTCTATTATTGTTCATAAGAATAAAATTTCTATACGCACATCAGAGATTTTCAAATTCATTGTATTACCTACAGGTATTGCAGCGGCCAAGTGTTACATTTGCCAATTACATTCAGGAAAGAGTTATTCCAAGGACAGATGTGTTGAGCAGTCCAGAAACACCGGATAAATGGTTAAATAAAGAGAACTTGTAAACTTAGCTGTTATGTGAGATTAATCTTTGTACGTGGAATGTGTCTGGATCACTATTAGGCTATTTGTGTTGTGCCGCCTTTGCCGGAGCACATACTGGTGCAGAGTAACTTGCTTTTGATGTTCGTAGCCGTAACATTCATGCAAAGTGAGAATAAGGCCTTGGTGTCATCCGAAAACTGTAAAAAAATCTTGGATCCAGTTTAAGATTTTACCCTGTTTTCACAGGGTAAGAATAGAGCCCAAAGAGGAGAGCAAGATCTTATTAATGTTTAATATTTCAGTTTAATGCTTTGTTCAACATGTTGATGCTTATTGGTGTATAACAGGGATATTATGCTTGGTTACTTTTTTTTTTTGGCTTTTTTTAGGATGGATAGTGAAGTATACAAGTGTGCGCTAAACTTCGAATGACAAGTTGTGTTTAGGTAAATATTTAAGAACAATTTTAGTTATTTCTTTGAGTTTGGTGTACGGTTAACACTGTAGAATCCCATCCAATACATATCATGATCCTTGAACTGGCTGGAAGTGATGATTCTTGTCTAATGTGTATAATAAATTGAAGTTTACGAAGCAATGAGTAGCAAAGTTCTTGCATCGTAATTTTTGCGCTTTCTAGGAGTATTTTATTTCTTTATCTACAGGGATTGTCTCAGAGATCAATAGTTGAAGAGAGCTTGCAAGCTATATTGTTTAAACGTAGGTATGTAAATCTGTAAGGTAATTTTGGGTGTACAAGGTCCATCATGCCCAATCAAAGGGCAGTGCATCGCCCAAGTACAAGACGCCTCAAAATCATGCAGCCGATCCTGATTTGGATAACATCTCTAGTAAAGCGACAGCTTTGGTATCATCAACTCTCATTGAAGGTAACAAATTCACACGATACAAAGAATTTAATTTATTTTGCACCGTGTAAAGAACATAATGGAAATTCAAAGAAGGAAACGAATCTTGAAATGCAGAATTTTACAGACTCCAATTTAAACGCCTTCTAAAGAAACCTTGATTGCTTACACTCTGGAGGAAAACCTTGAGCAAAGCGTTTATAATCATTGCAATAATTGTATATCATGAAGTTCTTCTGGACCCATCTTAGTCTTCTTCGGCTGTAAGCATCGAGTTCCTGGTTCTGCCATGCCCCATTTGAGAACTTAGTACAAGACCTACTACATGTTTGAGCATTGAAATTTCTGTAGTATGCTGTAAAGGGAGCCTTCGACCAATCAGTTTTCACTAGCCCTCCCCTGGTTGCCCAGTCGTCTGCGTTCCACAGGCTAGAGTAAATTCTCATAGGTTGGTTCTTAGGATATGGGACACCAACTGATTCAGCATTTTTGAACAACCTAATGGGAGTGTTGTCCACCAGGAAGCTGGAATAAGAAAATTGATTAGTGACACTATTAAAACTAACAGGAGGTAAATTCCAACATGACCGTTATCCCAATTGGCATGCTGACGTGGAAGTTACTTGAAATGAAAAATAGTTGGGGCGGAATGGTTGTCTTCTTTTTCAATTGGATTAGTATTCTATTTTTGTTTCAATCAAGTCACTCAAGTTTCACGCCTTACCAGTTTGACGATAGGAACTATTGGCCACATAACTTTTTCAGTAGTAAAACTAAAGGACATGGAAGGAGTGACCAACGTTTAAATAGACTAAATTTAGTAATCTCGATGAAATTTCATAATAAGTTGAGTGACGACCGATGAATTTAAAATCCCCCACCCACATGCATGCATATATAGGCAATAGAAGACCAGGCTCGTGCTTACACAATATGTTGTGGGTTCCAAATGATCGAGTAGGTGTGGAAATTCTTAGTTGGGTCGAACCAAAGATAAAACTGCTGCTCCCTGCCCCCCTTCCCTTGAGTAAACACATTGGTGTGTAGAATATATGGTTCACCAGAGACATTTCCAAGGAACTCGAAGTCTATTTCATCATGAGTTGGTCCTTGAGAAGATAACTGCAACAATAACCCAAAAATTATAAGCCTGATCAATTGCATAAAACTTTTGTTTCTATTAAGATTTAACTTTTTAGATGAGATGATTTAACAGAATTTATGACATACATAGTATGCAGTGACAGTGCCAGCAGAGTTGCCAGCAACAAGTTTAAGTTGAACATCAATTCTCCCAAATCGATACTCTTTCTTTGATTGAAATCCAGAACCAGAAGTCTTGTCTAAAGACAAAGAAAGAAGCTGCCCTCCATTGAAAATCTTGGCCCTGTTGCCTCCCCAAGTTAGATCAAAATCTTGATAGAAATTACCACAATTTGCAACCATGCAAGAACTCATCAATAGAGTAATACCCAAGAACAATACTGAAAACCCTTTAAAGAAAGAAGCCATTGTATTTGAAATTTCAAATATTATTGTGTATTTGTGTCATGAATTTGAAAGAGGTGTAATATATATAGGGACCCTGATGAGGTTGGGGTTAGGGTAGGGTGTTATTAAGAAGAGAGGAAAATACTCGTGGAGAAAAGAGTGGGGACGCTGAGGGGGATGGGGAGCTGGTGCCAGCTTTGAGCAATAAAACCTGGATGGTTTTTGTTTGTTCATTCAATAATTCTTAAGGTTTTTGTTGTTTTCTCCAGCAATGATTCGTTCTTCCCCTAGAAATAGGGTAGTATGGCCCTCTTTTGGCATATCAATTCGGACAGTTCAGTGGTTGACAACCCAGACTATGTACTACTTGATACTGTAATAAAATCAACTGTTGGAGCTATCTAAAAGTAATGTTCATGCATTCATGCTTATCTACTCCATTTAATATTCTTACTTCTCTAGCTCTACCAAATCCTCTACCACCTAGCTTAGTGTCTAGAGACTGGATATGTCAAAATGTGTCATGTATAGTCCTAGTACAAGTTGGCCTTAATCGACATGAGAAACCAAGAAAATGTATGAACAAATTTCTTAAGGTGTGTAGACTCGACCTAACTTGATCTAAAATGAGCTGCTTCAAAACGAGACCATCATAATGAGGCCGAGTTTATACTTCTAGTAGACTCAATGTAAATACCTCGAAGTTTCAATCTTGTTCAATGAAATCATTGTTAAGGGATAAATCTCGCATTAGTTAATACCAAAATATAAATTAACATATACGACTTGAATTACCACTCTTAACAAGATTGACATTCTACAAAGAAACTTTAAGTCTTAATAATCATCACAATAGTAAATCAATAGAGTTCAAAGAGATTATTCTTTCTACTTTATCTACTAATACATAATATTCAATATCTATGACAAAATTCGGGGTTTAAAGGGATTTAGGTCACCATTTACAGTGGTAGGAATTTTTTATTGTTTGGTATCACTATGCCCCTATTTGATAGAGATTCTTTAAAATCCATTTTTTTTTGTTTTCAAACACATTCTCACCTCCACATTGTTTCAATAAAATAATTTTACACATAAATCGTAATTTTTCTTTACTTTCTAATTACACGTTCTTAAAAAGTATATTTTACGAAATTTATACTCAAAAAATTTACGTCAAACAAACCATAAAATTTGATGCTTGGAAATTTTACCAAGAATCCAGTATAAAACCATTCTATTCAGTTTCTAATTTTCAGTATAAATTATGTGCTTGAAGTACAAATTTAAATGTAATTCCCCAAATTTAAACAATAAAATAATTGAGTTGACCAGTTTGAATTTCTGCTTTAGACAAAGCGATTGGCTCTTCCCCATAACCTGGACTAGGATTAACCGATTAAGGAGTTTCATGGCAAACTTTTTCTCTGTATATAGCTGTAAACTGTACTTTATGACAAATCATAGTCCATTTCACATTCTTGGTGTGTGCAAATTCTGTACAAAGAAAAAGTGCAGATTCTTTTAGGCAGAAAGTTCTCTATTTCATGTAATACATGAAACATTTAGTGTAGATTGAATGATATTGAATTGCTTGGAGTTGGTTTTTGGTTTCGAGGTGCTCCGTACGCGAAATAGATACTTCAACATATATTTACAATGTAAAATGAAACATTGTAAGTTTTGGTTTTCAACACGACTCACTGCTCTAGAGAGCCGTTGAGTTTTTTATGCACATTGCTCACTTGTGTATGCCACATGAGTTATGACTATCTAAAGCTACACTTGACATTGCTAAATACGTATAAAGTTGAGCACCGCTTCTCAAGACTAGACAAGTCAATGCATTTTAACACTTCTAGACCACATTTTTTTCATCTTGAAAATGAGCATATTTCTTTGTATGATGACTATAATTTATCATGGTTTATTCATATAGATGTCCTCTTTATGGAGTTAAAAGTGGTTGTCCCAAATTTATTGTCTCTTTGGTTGTCCCACTAAAATACTTTTGAAATATCAGCACCTCTCTTCTTCATAGCAAACCGAAAGATGTCAACAAAATTTTGACTCGTCGGCAAATTACACCTTAATATCTTTCCATTTGCTGTAAAATGTGATGTGTCAAGTTGTCAAAAATATATTTATGGGATAGTCAAGGGGACAGCAAATTTAGCCTTCTCCTTATGAGCCATGCTCTCATAAAGTAAAGTTGTGTTTTAAGAAGGAAGAATTAGGCTTGGGCTCCTCCAACCTTTCACATGATGTTGTAAGGGATTTCTAACCTTCAACTATGAGGTTCTTCATATTCATTAGATTTAAATCTATGAATACGAGTCCTAGTATGATCAAAACCGTTAACATGGATGATAAAATCGAATATGACTTCCATTTGACTTAAAGCTGGAGTTCAAAAATGTCAAATGGCTAAACATTTATGTTCGATTTAGCTAAAAGTCGCATGTGATTTTAATGTCCATATTAAAAAATTCAATCAGAAACGAACACAAATACATACATTTACATAGGTTGAAGATTCATAACTTCACTTTTGAAGGTTGTGGTTCCGTAACCACACTACACGGAGGGTTGGATGTAATAAGTCCTAAATTTTATTTAAAAAAAAAAAAAAAAACAAGATGTCTTTTTTCTTGTGCTAGGCCTCATCCCAATATATCCAGCATAGGGGACCATAGCAGTAGCACTATTGGACAGGAAAGGAATGTCTCGTGTTCATCATGAAAACTCTGCATAAAATGTGATATTTGAACATCCAACTTTTAAATCATCCTAAAATATATGAGGTGTAGTTGTGGAAGCCAATGCTTTGCCCATTCTCTTATCTTTTGCGAATTTATTTTTATTGATGCATATTTTTGCACATTGAGAAATTAGGTAGTATCATGTGTGAACTCTTAAAATAGCATAATGACACCACAAAAATTGTTGGGAAATTCATTTATGTATGAAAGTAATATCGCATCTACTTTTTAACACATAATGACTCTCCTTCATTTCATTTAACACAATTAAATAAGCAACGAGAGCTTGTGTTTTGTTGTACTCTATGAGATATTTTTACGCAATTCAACTACATAGCATAATTCAATAAACAAAATAAAAAAATTATTTAGTTTCGGTTCTCATTCGGTTATTCGGTTCTTGGTCTAGACCCGAGACCCGACCCATACCCATCAGTTCTCGATTCGGGTACCCGTTCGGGTATTTAACTTGTGAAGAACCGCTCGGTTCGGGACTTTTGGACACCCCTAGGTTCAACTAAGAAAANTAATTCAATAAACAAAATAAAAAAATTATTTAGTTTCGGTTCTCATTCGGTTATTCGGTTCTTGGTCTAGACCCGAGACCCGACCCATACCCATCAGTTCTCGATTCGGGTACCCGTTCGGGTATTTAACTTGTGAAGAACCGCTCGGTTCGGGACTTTTGGACACCCCTAGGTTCAACTAAGAAAATCAAGAAAGAATTAGGTAATGTATAAAATTTGGTAAATTACTTAACAATTGACGAATCTTCTATCAAATCTATTTTTATTTTATTTTTGGTTGGGCTGATTTTTAAAGCGTTGATTCTTTCCAACAAATTTCAAAAGAAAAAAAAAATTCAATAAAAGGACAAATTTACTTTGACAGCTATGAAATTTCTTGTTTTCTAGTTTCAATTTCAAGAAATTCGATTCTTCACGTAAAGCTATGAAACCGTGGTGGCCTCCCTGAAAGCAACTTATAGAGGAATCAATAGTAGGGAAGTGGGCCACGATGGAATTTTTGGTGGGTTTGGGGAGGCCCATCAACCAAACCAGTGATAGGGGCCCACTTTGTTAATTATTATGACTTGAATAATTAGAAATTATTAAGGATCCAAAATAGCAATATGGTGCATCTTTGGTACTATAAAATATGATTATATTATACTATAAGCTATTAAACTTACCAAGATACATAATATAAAATTCTATACACTTTAGGTGGTTCATTTTTTTAGATAAAAAGTGGTTATTCTGTGTCACATTATAGTAGGTAAGAAAAAAAATTAAGTAAATCAAGTGATTGGAATTATTTTTCCAACTTATTAAATTAGAACAACATTTAGGGTGTGTTTGAGCTACATTATTTTGAAAGAATGTATTTTGGAATAGTAGATTGATGAAAAATTTGTGATTGAAAAAGAATGAAAAGTTATTGATGTGATGAAAAATATTATTTTATTGCAGAAAGTGTGATTGAAAATGAGTAGAAGAATGAGAATGAAAATTTTAATGTGTACCAAACAGGGGCTTAAGTATCAACATTTTAATTCTTAACCATACCAGGTTCCATAACCATATTGAGACTTTCAAGCTGATTATTCCTCGAGTTTAAAGTGACATTATCTAGCTCTGCTCGTGTTAAAATCAGTCCATGTGGCAATATATGTAATATTAAGCAACTGTTTGATGCACATTAAAATGGAAAGAATGCATTTTCGAAAAAAAAAAGAAAAGTTATTGATGTGATGAAAAATATTATTTTATTGAAGAATGTGTGGTTGAAAATGAGTAGAAGAATCAAAATGAAAATTTTAATGTTACTCAAACAAGGGCTAAATGAAAGACTTATTTAA